>BPLR01010706.1:0-102411 GCA_021605095.1 Caerostris extrusa
TTCATGTGAAGAGGTTTTGACGTGATGATGACCGCACGACGGGAATTAACAGACTTTGAACGCGGAATGTTAGTTGGAGCTAGACGCATGGGTCATGCCATTTCGAAATCGTTAGGGAATTCAACATTCCCAGATCCACTGTGTCAAGAGTGTGCCGAGAGTATGAAATTTCAGGCATAACATCCACCATGGACAGCGCAGTGGTCGACCGCCTGCACTTTTTCAACGCAGACATCGAGACCGGCGACGTTCGCAAAGAGTCGTAGCTCCTAACAGACAAGCAACACTGCGTCAAATAAAGGCAGAAATCAATGTGGGACGTACAAGGGACTTGTCTGTTAGAACTGTGCGGAGAAATTTGGCTTTCTTGGGGCTATTCCAGCAGAAGACCGACTCGAGTGCCTTTACTGACAGAACGACATCGCTTGCAGCGACTCGTGGGCACGTGAGCACATCGGTTGGTCCCTAGATGAATGGAAAACCGTGGCCTGGTCCGATGAGTTACGATTTCAGTTGGTAAGAGCTGATGGTAGGGTTCGAGTGTGGCGCAGACCCCACGAAGCCATGGACCCAAACTGTCAGAAAAGCTCTGTTCAAGCTGGTGGTGGCTCCGTAAGGGTGTGGGCTGTTTTCATGGCATGGACTTGGTCCTCTGGTGCGACTGGACCGAACATTGACTGGAAATGCTTATGTTCAGCTATTTGGAGATCACTTGCAGCCATTCATGGACTTCATGTACCCAAACAACGATGGGATTTTTATGGATGACAATGCGCCATGTCACCGGGTCACAACTGTTCGCGATTGGTTTGAAGAACATTCTGGACAATTCCAACGAATGATCTGGCCACCTAGATCGCCCGACATGAATCCCGTCGAGCATTTATGGGACATCATCGAGAGGTCTGTTCGTGCCCAAAATCCCTGCACCATCAACGCTTTCACAATTATGGACGTCTATCGAGACAGCATGGCTCAATATTCTTGCAGAAGACTTCCAACGACTTGTTGAGTCCATGCCACGTCGAGTTGCTGCACTTCGCCGGGCGAAAGGAGGCCGACACGATATTAAGAGGTATCCCATGACTTTTGTCACTTCAGTGTATCTAGATTACTTAACCTCATATCCATTTCAACACAGACTTTTTTTGGACCCGAATCATATTTTAGGCGATTCTGGTATTTGAGACTACTTTTTTTTAATCGGCAAATGTGTTTTCCCAATTTATATTTACTTTGGGCGACTCATGGCTCAGTGGCAAAGCGCGCCGCTGGTGAGCATTAGGCCTGAACTTCAATCCGTTGACAGCTTTGTTGTAGAAACTGTTTAAAAAAACCAGGAGCCTCGATGGCGTTTGGGATGTTCAGCATCTTGCCTCGTGAGTCGGACTACCCGGTGGAAGTTTTTCGGGTTTTCTTCTATACTATACAGATATGCGGGTTAGTTTCCTAAAGAAATATACCCGAGGTTATTATTGCACATTTTCTATGTAAATCCCTTGTTATATGTGCAAATGGTTATAAACAGTGGAATGGTAATAAACAGCGATGGCAATAGATCACTGCTCGTCAATTTTTAAATTCATATGGAATACACAATTTTGCAAATTCTGGAAAAAAAATATATATATTTTCACACCTGTGGTTATTTCGTTTAGTGATATTATAATATTAGGGTTTGATTTCAGTTTTATAATTCTAATTCTTCTTCTTCTTCTTCTTTACAGGCCAAGGTCTCAACATGGTTCCACCAACAGATCCAATCAGACGCCACAATCCGCCAAAGATTGATTTTTAATGTCGCGAGATCTACCTCTACGCAGTCTATACATCTTGTGTGAGGTCTGCCTCTCTTCCTAATACTCTCTACATCTGCAAAAGTCACCTTTTTAACAGGTTTCATAGTATCACATCTAAAAATAGGCCTTAGCCATCGGATGCGAAAAGATTGGATGATTCTGGTGATATCAGGTTCCTTCTATTTTCTACAGATTTCATGTTTAAATAGAATTCTCCATCTATCATTCTCTCTCACCGGATCAAAAATGTTTCAAAGTATTTTTCTTTTCAAAAATGAAAAATCTGTTTTCATCTGCTTTTGTGAATGGCCAGCATTCGCTGCCATGCAATAGGATACGTATCACGAGATAGTTGTATAAAGATTCATTTTTGTTTTGAGATTTAAGAGTTTGGACTTTAATAAATTCTTTAAACAATGGTGCAACGTCTCAACCTATATAAGGCCTATAACGTTTTCAAGAAGAAGGCCACTTTCAGGGTTAAGGGAAAACTTTAATTCTTATTTACAAACATATATATATATATAATGTGTGTGTGTGTGTGTGTGTTATTATACAAAGAAACGGAAATTAAAAATATAAATTTGCTTCACAGGTCAGTTCACTCCAAGGTCGGAGAATTTCAGAGTTCTCGAGTCTACGACGAATCTAATGCACCCGGTCTGTGTCAGATCTTAAATATCACACCTGATAATTAAGGCATGATACACGAAACCACAAGTGGATCATTTTGTAAGTAGGTGGAATCTCCGGCCTGTTGAATCACTTTTCAGAAAATGAGAAAGACAACACGTCTTGTCGACTCATCGCAGAACACTCTCCTTCTTCAAAAATTTCCTTCTAAGAAAATTCTTCAAGGGGGAGGGGGGGCAAATTCCGTCACTTCTGATTGAGTGGACACTTCCTCAGCCCATAGTCCATCACCCATCACGATGCAATAACTCATGGTGTAGTCCATATTACATTTGTAATTGTTTCGATCTGTAAAGTTCACACAGATAATCGCTAATTTCATGAAGTCTCATTATACATGATACCGAATATCTGCTATCAGATTTGAGTGACAAGTTGTTCTCATTAGTTCAAAATACTAATTGCAAGTAGTGCAAATATCCATAACACTGCTTATCTGCTGTCAAATTTGAGTGAGGGTGTTATTATGCACTTGACAAAGAATATACATTCTCTTCCCTGAGAACGGAAATGCTATATATGTTCAAAATACTACAATGATAACATCTATTAGCCTATTGTCAATTTCAAGTTTAACATTATTATCATCGGAAATGATAGTACCGAGATACGTGACCTGGCTCTACGCTCTCCAACGCATAAGATTTTACCTACAGTGGAGGGAAATATATGCTCTACTTATTAGAACCCAACCGTAAATTTTAATTTTCCCCTCATTAATAATTAATCCTATATTTCTGGTTGGAAACTCAAGTGAAATAAAAGTCTCCGAATTCTAGTACTTATTCAAGCATATTAATAATTTTCCTTAACACAGTTGGATGTTAAACGAAGTAGTATCTGGCTGAATAGCTACTTCTCATTCATATCCATGGAAACCTTAGATGCTTGGTATGGATGAGGTTGCTAATTACAGGCATAGACGGAAAATAGGAAACCGGCCTTTCGTTAAATTATAATTAGTTGCGCTAGAAGACTTTGCAGCGAAGATGCCTTAAAAGTACGAAGAGTTTATATTGATTGTATTCAGCATTAAGAAGACAATCATGCAGAATATTGTTTCGTGGATGAGAAGAAATTAATAATGTCTTTAAAGAGGCCAAGATATCCAAGAAGAATATCTTGCGAGAGATTGCAATGTAAAATTAGTAGATTAAATTAAGGAAGACGAGCTGGTTGCGGCTTACCATTATTAACAGTATTTTGTCATGTCAATATGTATATGTTTGTAATTTTTATATAATTCATGGGCCTGAATGGCCGAGTGTCTGGCTCTCGGTGCCCCAAGTTTCGGGTTCGAGTCCTGGCAATGCCATGGATGTTTGTAGTGGTTCGAATCCCCTTTAAACCGTTGATCCCTGTCTATTAAGGTCGTAGAACGTTGTCGTGGGGTGCTTTTGTATGACATTTTTAAACTAACTCTGTATTTCGGAATGAAACTAGTGAAAAATTTTAACGATTGATATCGAGCACTCCACGCTTTTAGAACAATGACATTCATTTTCTCGACAGTCATTTTATTCTTATGTTAACAATTATTTTTTACTTTTTAGTTTGATTAACTCTAAAAGCGTGTTTTTAGTTTTTTAAAACTATAATTTATTTTTTACTTTTTATGTTGATTAAAACGTTTTTAAACTATAAAACTTTTTAGTTTGCGCGTTTTTTAAACTATAATTTATTTTTTACTTTTTAGTTTGATTAACTCTAAAAGCGTGTTTTTAAACTATAATATTTAAATGAGGTCCCGGTATAGAGGACTGGAACTATAGTTCTTGCAATAATTTAATTGTGAGTAAAACAAAGGTTAAATGTGAATATGTCGAGCCAGCCAGGATTCAAACAAGGAATCTCCTGATCCGTAGTCAGGCGCGTTATCCGTTGTGCCACTGTCCCACGTAGGTTCGAATGTCTTAAGTACTTTCATTCTACATCGGTTAAATTGCTCTTCATAAGTTAAAATAAAATCACTAATTCTGGCGATCATAATCATGATGAGATAATAAACTTATTAAAATATTTTAGTGTCGTCGGTCCTTGATAAGCCTACAACGTTTAAATTAAATCGGATCGCTTAAAGTAGGACAAAAATCGAGCCCAAAGAGTCAGTTACAAACAAACAATTAAACATACAAACAAACAAACATACAGGTGAAACTAATAAAAGCGTATTAAAAATGCATTGTATTTTAGATGTTTAATGATAAATTATTCACACTGACAGCCCTTTAGTGAAAGAATTTTGAAAAGATTTATTCATAAGATAGTGGAATCATAAAATGTAATTGAGAAAATTTATATATTCCTCTTATACAATGGCTATATTTATCATACATACAAGTGGAACTAATAAAATCGTATTAAAAAGGTAAATCAATTTCCTTTTTTTTTTTTTTAAAAATCTAGCCTTCATAAAAAGTTGTGAAAAAGCTTAAAGCTTATTAAAAAAAAAATTGTTCACAAACATCACGATGATTAATTTTGAATAGAAACATTTCAATTGTCATAATAATTTATTAAAAAAGGAATGGCAACAAAATAATAACATTCCAAAGATATTTTCATTCAAAACTTTAAACTTGTATATTCTAAATCACTTCCAAAAATACTAGAATAATAATGTTGTTTTTTTATAATTAAAACTTTATTTGAATTTAGAGACAAGGTAGTATGTATTCCCCAGATTTTTTTTTAAATATTTATTTCTTTTTTTTTTTGTTTTTGACCACTTTCAACGTTTTTTATTGGTTAATATTTTTTTCACGAACATTTCTTATTGGTTTATTTAAATATACATCATGAGCTTTTTATGCATAATATTTATTTAAATTATTTATGTTATATTATTTTTTTTTTATATTATATTTATTTATATTATATTATATTTTATTATATATTTATTTAAATGAATATTTATTAAATGATATAATTGAATAATTATGAAATGTAAAATTGTTTTATAAGATCGTCTGGTGAAAGCAAAAACTATTTTATTTCAAAGTGAAAACGAGATTTTTCGAGAAAATAAAATCGTTTGGAATTATGCATGTATATATATTATACATATTTATTTTTAATATTATTATTATGCGTTTTGTTTTTTACATTAAATTTTATGGGTGATCTCTGTCCAACCATTATTATTATTATTATTATTTTAGAATAGTAAATGAAGTTCTGTATGGTAGCTGATTTTCCTCCTGCAATCTAAAAATTCAAATAAATTTAAACTGCAATAAAAAAAAAAAGCAGAAGTAGAAATTTTGAAAGTAAAAAATGTATTGCAAGATATTACTTAATGCACTACACCTGTCAAGGTAAGACACATTTTCATCAACTAATCAAAAAGATAAATCAATTTCACATTTTTTTTCTATTTTTTTATTTTTTAATATTATTATTATGCGATTTGTTCTTATATCAAATTCTAAATTTTGAGAGTGATCTGTATATCAGCTCAGTTGATTATTATTATTATTATTTATTTATTTTAGTATAGTACATGAAGTTTTTGTATGATACTACATTTTCATTCTGCAATCTAAATATTTAAAATATAGAAATAAATTTAAACTACAGTAAAAAAAAAAAAAAAAAAAAAGTGGACATTTTGAAAGCAAATGTATTGTAATGTATGTGATACTTAATGCACTACACGTGTTAAGGAAATACACATTTTCATCAACTAATCAAAAGATAAATCAATTTCACATTTTTTTTAAATCTAGCCTTCATTCAATGTAAAGATTTAAAAAAAATTTTTTTAAAATAAAATAATTGTTCGCAAACATCACGATGATTAATTTTGTATAGAAACATTTCAATTGTTATAACAATTTATTAAAAAAGAATGACAACAAAATAAAAACATTCAAAAATATTTTCAATCAAAGCTTTTAACATGTTTATTCTAAATCACTTCCAAAAAAATACCAGAATAATAATGTTGTCTTTTATAATTAAAACTTTATTTGAATTTAGAGACGAGGGAATGTGTATCCCCCAGTCTTTTAAATAAATAAAGATATGTCAACAAGTTTCTTTCCACTTTATAATTTTATATTACATCCTTTTAAAAATGAATATTTATATTAATTCCAAATAAGAATTCCCGAAACGGTTTCTTAACATTTTATTCGAATGAAATGAATTCTCGGAAACCTTCCTTAAAATGATTAAGAATTTCGAAGAAAATCTTTTTTTCTCTTTTTGATTCTTGGAATAGAAGCCAATCTTTAGAAAATGCATTGAAAACTTTCTATACTCAAACTAAATATATTATTTATTCTATTCGAGGAATTACGTTTCTGAAAGAAACATAAACCTTATAAAAAGTCGATGCATTTTGTGTTTATGTTTATATGCTTTTGTAGAAGGCGTAGGTATAAAAGAAAACAAAAACTAAAAAAATTTTTTCGAATCCTTAAACAAAAATATTTAATCTTGCTGGTCATCTTTCTTTTCATTTTCTTTATTTTATTACAATATATATGTACAAATAAATTATACACGTATAATGATAACATTGATTATAATTGATTGAATTATATCAGTGAAATACGCTGAGAAATTTTCTAAAAAACGACGATATTAAAGATAATAATTAATATCCATTCCGTTTCCAACAATCTTCTGTAATTTTATTTATACCTATGAGCCGCGTTATAAAGGGATAGATTGTGATATATATAGTTTATATAAATATATATATAATATAATATAATAATACAAAAATAGTACAAATATAGTTATGGCTCAAACTATATTCATATTCCAGTCAAATATGCTAAGAAATTTTCTAGATAAAAACGTACAAAACTAATATTCATTCTGCTTCAAGCAATCTTGCTGTAATTTTTTATATCTATGAAGTGAGTTATAAGCTGATGGATATGGGTATAAACAAAAATATATATATATATATATATATATATCAGTCAAATATAAGAAAGTTGTTTACAACTAATCTTGCTGTAAGGCTATTTTTTTTTTATCTATGAGCCGTATTATAAAAGGATTGATCTTGTTGTAAACTATATATATATATATATAGGCCACTTACCACTATATATCTATATTTGTATAACTATAATGGTAAGTGACCTCAGCAATTCGAACTTATGGATTCGTCGTGGCAATTCCCCACGGCTGGTTAAAAATAAATAGGATATTATTGATTATTATTTCAATGCATTTCACTTAGAATAAAATGGAGATACAAGCTCTATGCTTAAAATCAATATGAATCACACACATCCATAAAAAAGAAATATGCTCTTGTATTCTACATACTTACCGAAATATATATGCGTTACTGTATAGTTATTTTTAATGGCATGTAAAAATATTTTTTTATGCTGTATAATGTGTTATTTTAGAAACCTCTTTTGCGAGTAACAGAGTGTGAATATATATATAGATATATGTGTGTGTGTGTGTGTGTGTATCTAACTCACTATAAGAAATCCATAGAAAAAAAAAAATCTACTTTTCATCAATGGGTTTCATCAATTTCAGGGGATTTTTAATATTTCGTTGAAGCCTGGGAAGAACAAACCCACCAACAAGAGCTCGTAGGATACATTTGCATCCGGGTGAGGACTTTTAGGGGTAATTGGTTTGCATTTACGTGTCGATTTTGAGAAATTACAGAAAACTGATCCCAAATTGTCTGACTGTTGATGAGAAATGCTTGCATATATTGACACATTTTCCTTTGAGTTTCCTTGCCTCTGAAAGCCGTGACTGCAATGCTCGCTATCAATGGATCAAACTTTAGTTTTCCCGCATGAGCGCTAGATGTATGTACCATTTTGGAGTAACATTTTCCATCCTCCTGCATTAGAGCATGTGGGGAAAAACGATGCCTTCCGGGAGAATTTTGAGAGATATCAAAATATAATATTACCAATAACAATACGGATTAATCATTTTCCCTATATTTCTGAAAAAAAAAAAAAGCTATTTTGATATATGTCCGAGTATATCAAACGAATTAATGACTTATGCAGAAACACCACTGTGTATTAAAAGCAAGGGATTTTTATACGTCTCTATTCTAATTAAATAAAAGTGCACAATTTTTTGCACTACATTAGCACTATTTATCAATTACATTCAGGCTACTACTGTGTCCAAAAAGTAAGACCAATTTTCAATTTCAGAATTCCCGGAGCTTATGGAATTTCAATTTTTTTTCTTTTAGATTGCTGACACTGTCCTTGACATCTGTGTAAAATTTCACGTGAAAATATTCATTAGTGTTTGAATTACGAATATAACGTATAGAATGTTACATTCGTCATTCGATGAGCATTGCTATATGGGAAAGGAATGTTTAGAAGTGGTATAAACAGTTCAAAGAAGGCAGAGAAGACGAAGAGCCCTCTGGTCGACCCTCCACCTCAACCGACGAAGCTCACGTCCAAAAAAATTGAAGAATTGGTGCTTGCAAACCGTCGATTTACAACTAGAGACCTTGCTGATGATGTTGGCATTTCAAAAGGATCGGTCCATTCCATTTTGGACCTCAAACGCGTCAAATCTCGATTGGTACCGAAAGTACTGAATGCGCCAGCTCACACTCATTGATTCTTCGTGACTCTTTCTCCAAAAATGAAACCCATATCTTTCCACAACCACCGTATTCACACCGTGCGATTACTGGCTATTCCCTAAACTCAAAAGGCCACTCCGAGGACACCATTTTGAGTCGATTGAAGAGATTCAACGTGAATCGCAGAGCGCTTTGAAGGCCATCCCTGCCGATGACTTTTTAGCATGCATTGAGGATTGGAAAAAAAAGATGGCATAAGTGCATTGTGTCCGGAGGGGATTACTTTGAAGGCGATGAAATAAATTTGAAAGAATAAATACGGAATTTTTGAAAAAAAAAAATAATAATTGGTCTTACTTTTTTGGGCACAGTAGTATTTAGCATTTGCATTCACACTATTTAGCGCATAGTAAGTGAAGGCCATAAGAGATATATCTTAAAAAGATATTGTTTATAGGCAAACAATGCTACTATACGAATTTCACAATATCAAATTAAACTACTTTCGAAAACGAATTAAATTACTTTCGAAACGAAAAAGACAAACGTTTCCGCCTTTTTTATTCATCTTTATCAAAACAAAATTATACCTAATTTCATCCATACACGATACACATCGTAATCTATTCAGAAAATAACCTGTAATCTTCCAAGAACTAACTTCGAAGAATTTCCGTCTTCATCGTAAAAAATTTATTATTATAATTTTTTTTTTTTTGCATTATTCTTCGAAATAATGAAGTAGATTATTAAAATTAAATGTCGCCTTTTCCTAACTCAATTATATAAAAAATAATTGTACAATTATTGCTTTAATCTTTGAATGAGATAAAATATACAGAAGAATAAAAATAATAATAGTATTTGGGATGTTTCTCAGTTATTAAAATCTTTTATTTTATTTTTGATAAAATGTTTTTGGGGATTAATAAATTTTTGTAAACCATTGCTCTAAAAAGATGATAACCTTCAAATACATGATAAATATCGGTGGGTCTTGTGCTCCCTTTATGTATGCCATGAACAGCCCCCAGACGAGGGGAGGACTTCTTCTAGGAGTGACAGATCCAAATTTGCGTGTGGTGTTTGAGGAAACCCTGAAAACTCCTACCATGCTGTATGTCTATCGATACGAAAAGCTTTATACAGTGGGCCACAATCACTATCGTGTGTTCTCGTTATGGAGCTTGTTATTGAAACAAAGTACTCGAATCTAAAAACCTGCACGCCAGCTAAATTGCGCCCATTTATTTACTGAAATTAGAGGCTTGATGGCCGAGTGACTAGCGCTCGGTGCCACAGTGAATTCGAATCCCTGCGTAGCTATGGATGTTTGTAGTAATTCGGAATCCACCTTCAACCATAGGTCCCGGTGTAATATAACTGTTGGGTGTAAGGTTGACAACCCTACCCTGTGAAAAAGAATACAACTCCTGTCTCGAAATCTGTCAGTAAGCTGAAGGCCTTGCCAACTATGGGGTCCATATAAGATTATTTGAGTAGTAATTTATACCACATGATCATATATAGGGTCAATAGAGTAATAGTTTATATCATAAGATAAGACATATGTACCATATAGTAGTAATTACACCATAAGATCATATATATAATTTATATTATAAGACCATAAATACAGTTCTTCCATTTTTACGAAGATTCTTAAAGCAGCAATTTAGTTCATAGGATCGTATATATGGACCATAGAGTAGTAATTTATACCATAGGATTATATATATATATATATATATATATGGATCATAGAATAGTAATTTATAACATAGGATCATATATATAAATCATAGAGAAGTAATTTATCATATATATGGTTCTCGGAGTAGTAATTTATACCAAATATGGTTCCAATAAATATGGTTCTTCCATTTATACGGATGGTTTTATAGTAGTAATTTCTATCATAGGGATCATATATGTAGACTATAGAGTAGTAATTTATAAAAAGGACCATAAATGAACCACAGAGTAGTAATTTTTACCATAGAATCGTATATATGGATCATGAAGTGATAACTAAATCACAGAACCCTATTTGCCATAGAGTAATAATTATACCACAGGACCATATATGTGGACTACAGAGTAGTAATTATACCATAGGAAGTAATCATACAATCAATAGTAGCTTATAACTCTGTCTTCTTACCTCTCTATTAAGTCCATAGAATAATTATACCACAGGATCAAATATATGGTGCATAATTTATCACTACTCTATTACGACTCACACCTTGATAGGCCTTGGCCTAGAGCACTGAATGCCTGCAAAAAGCGCATGTTGTGCATGCTGTAATGGTAACAGTAACAGACAAAATTTTAAACAGAAAGTTTTAAAAAAAATCCTTCGTACGCAATAAAATTTTGTTCTTTACACCATAAAAACGCTCGCCGAACGAACGAAACATGCAAATAGGATATCTGCCGTGACATACAGGATCTACCAAATCGCACACATTCCCGCGAAAACACTGGCCTTCCGAGAAAATTCATAAAACGTGACTGTTTGAGTTTACTTTAACACTAGCCATTTTTTTTTATATATATATACCCCGGACGAAAGGACGCGTGGTACACCCATTTGGGGGTTTGGTGTCACTTTCACGGTGAGCACTCGTGATACGGGCATTAATAATAAAGAATAAAAAATAAAAATAAAAAAGCATCCCTGCACCCCACGCGGGAGGAAAAGCTGTGTTGTTCTACGAATTCACGGTCAGCTACTGTGCTGATTTTCCGAGAACGAAGTCAGCGAAAACGTTCCCGGAAGAGGTCCTCTTTTTCGAGCGAAAAAGCTCTCTCGGGTTCGGTACGGAAGCGGACCCGGGTTCCCGGTAGTGACCTGACCCATGAAACCGGATAAGCCTTTTAACCTCTGCAGTTTTTAGAAATACGTTCGTGTGTTTAGTGAAGGAGGAATAGAGGGGAGGGGAAGTGAGGATTTTGGTGAAAAGCAAATGCATTGAAGTTGAAATTCCTCCCGTTATAATGAATTTTTAAATCAAATAACAATAACATAGTTGAATAAAACTTATACAGAAACTTTAAATAACAATTTTAGTGCAAAATATCACTAATTGTTTTCTGCTTTGATTTTTAATTTGTCTTTCAATAACTTACTTTAATTCTTCTAAAGCCTTTGATCCATCATGAAATCCCTGAAGCTTACTGACTCATTTATAACTATCAACATTTTTGTAAGTAGCTATCAACATTGTGTATAAATAACTATCAACATTGTGTATAAATAACTATCAACATTGTCTATAAATAATTATCAACGTTGTTTATAAATAACTATCAACATTGTTTATAAATAATTATCAACATTGTGCATAAATAGCTATCAACATTGTGTATAAATAGCTATCAATATTGTTTATAAATAACTATCAGCATTGTTTATTGATAAATATCAACATGCTTTATAAATAACTATCAACATGCTTTATAAATAACTATCAATATTGATTATTGATAACTATTAACATTGTTTATTGATAACTATCAACATTGGTTATAAATTATCCACATTGGTTACAAATTATCAACATTGGTTATTGATAATTATCAACATTGTTTATAAATAAATCAACATTGCTTATAAATAACTATCAAGATCTGTTATTTATAACTATCACAATTCGGTGCAAACGCTCTCAAAGTTTTCATCTTAGGAGCTCGTCTCAATAACTATTGAACGACTTTTTTAATGAGGACTCATAATTAATAATGAGAAGATTTTCGAGATTCGACAATCGCGCAAGAACTCTGTAATTGGTACGTCCGTTGTCATTGTTGGATTTTCGTGTCATTTTTCTCTAATTCAGCAGCTTTCAAATTGAGGTAAACAGCCTTCTGAGTGTAGGGTACGTAGAAATAATGTATGTAAAGGTAGAAAACGTCATAAAAGAGAAGTAATTGACTTATACCTAGAAGACGATTGATTATTGGTTGTCATTGACTCCATCCACCAACAATTATATTACTATATTAATTATATGCCATTACCTCTCTTTTGAGAATTGCTATAATGCTATTTGCTCTGATTTTTGACTAGTTAAAAAAATTGTTTTAATAAATTCTAAGGTATGAAATCAAAAATTAAAAAATGATTGACAAATGTCATCAATTTGAGTCATTTGATTAGTTTGCTTAATTAAGAACTTACTTAATTAATTTAATGACATTAGGAACATTACTGCCAATACATTACTCCGTACTGAACATTACTGTATCACACACACATCACCGTCATCCATCCCATTTTATTCGAAAAATATTTTATTCGTAAAAAAAAATGGATGAGGGGGACTTGTGTGAAAAGGGGGGGTTCCTCTAAAATCAAAATTTTTATCCAGGTTTTGAAATATTCCGCTGTAACTCAATCGAAGTAATTTACAGCCTAATGATTCATCGAACTCGTTCCTGAGTTAAATATAGAAATTTTCGATTCGAATCACTTGCCTATCGCAATAGTTACCATTGTTAAATTGTAGTGTTGTCGATTCGAAATGTTAAATTGTAATGTTGTCGATTCGAACGGGACCCACGTCGACCGTCAGATTGAAGTGCTATGGGTTGTGCAGTTGGATTGTAACTGGGTATGGTAGGGTTGAAACTTGAGACACAGGTTTGAGAACTCACAGATTTATTGACACGCACACAAACATCACATGCACACAATTAACTACAGACAATATTTAACACATTTAAATACATATAATTAAAGATTCGTGGAAGGATTCCACTTCTAAACCGAAAATAAAGATACTCAGGTACGCGCTGAATGCACGAAATATACTTCCTCTCCGTGTGAGAGTTTGTAGGCCAACTATTACGTAGGGTTGCGTTGAATATATTTCTTCTCCTGATGGGAGATTGCAAACTAAACGTTTATCAACAGAAGCGCTTGATTGCGCTGTTCCAAAATTTTCCCAGCGGCAGCACCGGTTGTGCTGTACTTCCTCTCAGGTGAGAGTCTCGAGTCCTATTGATTATTTCTCCTGAACGCGTGGGGAGAAGCAGTGCGTGGGCAGAATCACAGTTACAGAATTAAAAATAGAAGAATGAAAGCGACATTTTTAATGTGAAGTGATATACATATATGCCTATTTTTAAATATCTGTGGGCCTTGTGTTTCACTTTATGTATACTACAGCAACCCACTGATTGTCGATGAAGGAAGAATTTTGTTTTAGAGAGACTAACCCGCTTTCGCGTTGACTATCAAACCCAGACGGTTACGTGCATTGTCACAATCGTCCTCTAGTCTCCTAGTTTCTTGCTTATTTTCTACTCGATAGCTGGTGAAAAGTATTAAAAAGAAGACAAAAATATCGCCAAATTTGGCAAGGAATTCTTACTGCAACATGATATGTCCAATATCACGTCCATTTTTGAAAAATTCCTTGTCTCTCTTTATTTTCATCATTAACTAAACAGATTTTGGCACTCTTTTCTAATTCTAGCATTCGAAATTAAAATTTGAAATTTTACATCGGATTTTTAAAATTTGATAAATAAATAATTCAAATAAAAGTTCCGTAGTTTTTGGAATTTCTAGAAATTGATATTCTAATTTCGCTTTTTATTTATTTAAATTCCTTCAAGTTGAAGAAATTAATTACTAAAAAAAAAAGATTAGTTAATTAGTAGTTGAGATAACAGATAACGCATTACAAGAAAATCTTTTTTCCTGAAAGATTCCAAAAATCCAATATCAGGAATCTTTTATATTTCTTATAGATTTCTTTTTTTTTTTTTTTATATATATATAAATTGCAAGGCAAATATTTAGTATTTAATTGAAGATTTTTTTCTAAAATTAAATCAATATACTATTCTTTAAAATTTATAAATTAATTCAAAATTTAAAAAAAAAACGCATTAATTAAAAAATAAAATTAAATTATGTACGAATATACTTTTTCAAATAAAATGTCACCTTTTTTTGTATAAACGTATAAAAGGAATACTTTATTTTAATAAACAAGTATTTAAAATCTTTCATATATATTACAAAAGAAAAAGAATATATATATATACAAATATATATATGAAGGATTTTAAGTATATATATATATATGAAAAGAAAAATATTTGAAATGAAAGATTTGAAATATATATATATATAAATAAAAATATATATAAATTTAGTATTGAATTGGAGATTTTTCTAAAATTAAATCAATATATTATTCTTTAAAATTTTCAAATTAATTCAAAATTAAAAAAAAAAAATGAAACACATTAATTGAAAAGTAAAATTAAATTATACACGAATATATCAAATAAAATGTTACTTTTTATGTATAAACGTATAAATAAAAAAAAATAGTTTTATAATTATTCAATTTTAAATACGTTTTTTTATACAGTATAAAAGAATACTCTATTTTAATAAAGAAATATTTAAAATCTTATATATACTATATTTAAAACAAACAAATATTTAAAACTAACAAATAACTTTTAAACTAACAAATATTTAAAACTTACTTTTAAACTAACAAAATTTCTTATATATATCAGAAATATCTTACTTTTGACATTCTTAAACGGAAAGGAAAGATTCCGAAAAGTATGGAACTTCTATCAGAATAATTTATTAACCATTTGTAGAAATCCATTCTAGAATTTCAGACTTTAATTTCAAATGACAGAATCAGAATAGATCGTCACTATTTATTCTGATGCCGAATGGATTGTGTGCTGACATTTGAAATTAAAGTCTGAAAAAATAAATGACAAAAATTATTAGATTATTATTTTTTTTATTTCAAAATCTGAAAAAAAAAATTTCCAACAAATTGCTTGCGTTAGAAATGTAGATTGACAATCGAACTGAAAGATCGTCTGAATTTTTTTAGATTAATCGAAATCGATAAAACTTTACCTATAAAAAAAATGCTTGCATTAGAATTGTAGAATAATAATCCTGCTGAAAGATCGTCTGAATTTTTTTTTAGATTTTCTAATCGTAATCGTAATCGATAAAACTTTGTTTACAAAAAATATTTTAATTTCGAGAAAAGGGAATTTGATTGCTGAAGTTTTACAACAACTTTTTTAGAAACAATTCAAGAATAATTTAAGCACAAATTGCATTTTAATATTTGATTGACAAGCTAACGTGAATGAATGAAATAAATCAATGTAATTAGCATAATAAAAGTAGTAGTATTTATACTTACAAAGTATAAATAGTAAAATGTATAAGTCATATGTAGAAAAAATAAGTTATATAAAGTCAAATTATATAAATGTTAAAGTATAAGTTATAAGTAGAAAAATAGCTATATGAATAAGTGGAGATTTTCACGAAAGTTTAAACATGATAAATCGGAAAAGATTACTTGAAGAATTGTACAGAGAGGAAACTAGAGCAATAAAAAATAATCTGATTTATATGTTTATTGCAAACATGAAACTTAACTTATCAAAAACAATACACACAATTACTTTTCTGTGTGTTTTTCTCTAGTTCTCAATATATGTTTATGTGTTAATAAGTAAGCATTAACAAAGTTTAAACAAAATCTGAAAAGATTACTTGAAGAATTATACTCGGAGGAAACCAGCGCAGTAAAAATTTTTCTGATTCATATGTAGAGTATATTCTTTTGATATGTAAATTTATCGCATACATGAACCATAATTTATCAAAAACAATAAACACAGTTACTTTTCTAATTGTGTTTTTTTTTTCTCTGGTTCTCAATATATTTCTTTTGTGTTAATAAGTAATTATTAATATTCTATTTCTCTCGAATTCTCTGAAACAACACAGCGCGTGAACCATTTAAAATGCAGAATGGCTGCAATTCAATTGAAAGGTAAATTAAAATTAAAAAATTCTTTTGAATAAGTTTTCGAAATAACTTTACTTTGAAAACAAATTAAAAACTTTTCTTTAATCAATAAATAGATGAATAATTTATTATTAAGCATATGAGCTACCTGTCATTTTATTGCTATTCATATCAAAAACATGTTTTGTTTATTAGTATATTAATACCAGATAAAATATTTAGTTTTGCTTTTAATAAGACAATATTTAGGAAATTTGTAGCAATTAAAAAATTATAATATTCTTTTAATATAAATATAGAGAAAATAAAGTAAAAGTATAAGTAAAAAGTAAAAGTAAAAAGTAAGTCTTGATTTTTGAATTTGGTAAACATGAAATTTAAATAAGTAAAAAAAAAGTTTAAATATAAAATAATCATTAATTTATTTAGAGTATATACTCATACAATTTTTTTTTTTCAATTTCCTCAGAAATTTTTTAAAAAAAAAGTGTCTAGCAAAAAAATTAAAAAAGCAAAAAATAAAAATTTAATACACCTCCACATACTAGATTAAAAATCTCGTAATTAAAAAAAGTATATAATTTAGCAATTATTTATGTTTATTAATTAAGTTCAATTAAGGTCTGTTGGTTTTGTTAAAACTGCTTAAATAAATAATTTTTTATTCATTAAAAATTTTGTTTATACGAAAAAAAACTTGTTATACATTTTTAAATTATTTGTCAAATTCTATTTAATAAATAGTTTTATTCTTTTCGTTATCTTCGATCTTTATTTTTTCTTAGATAAAGTTTCAAAAATAAATAATTAATTTCTGTTTGTTTGCGTAGGTGTTAGCCACCGTACGAAGAAAAGATTATAATGTTAACTTTGTATCATGTTTTCCATATTTTTTCTCTCAAAATGCTGCATTTTACCTTAAAATAATTGACCATTAATATGGCAAAAATTATAGAGGAATCATTATTACCCCTGGGTCTATGTCATATGGGAGGTTTAATCTACAAGAAAATAAAAGGTTTAGAAATGCTTTTCAAGAAGACTTTATTTTTTATCTCATTTATTTATTTTTATCATTTTTTATTTTTAATTTTTTTTTGGACATCATGTAAGGGACACCTAATTTTGTTGTTTCTTATCTCACTTTGTAGACAGCAACCTCTAGACCAAGTCCATGAACCTGTGTGGTCTCATGGAAGGAGGGAAAGGGGAGGGGTAGCTTCTGTTGGGATGGTGCACCCGTAGATTGGACTGGACCCAGTCTGACTTGCCTTCGTGACACTCAAGAAGGAGAACGCGAGGACTTTTAGGAGGAACTACCCTTGTATTTGGGTATCGTATGGGAAAAATCCGAAACTCCCACCAGGTAGTACGACTCACGAGGGACCTGATGGCCGAGTGACTAGCGTTCAGCGCTCGGTACAACAGGTTTCGGATTCGGAATCCACTTTAAGCTGTAGGTCCCGGTCTCATATGACTGAAAGAGCGTCATAGAGCCCAATCAGATTTCTTTCACCCACATCATTCCCAAACTGTAAAGGGGCAACTCACCTCTAAGCACGGTGATGTGGTGTGGTGTAGTAGCAGTAATCCCATTAATGTTAGAATTACAACAAAAAAAAAAAAAAAACCTATTTCTAAAATCCTGTTTCGACTGTTCAAATTCTCAATAACTTTGAAGAAATTATTTAGTTGCTGACTTTAATTCATGCTGTTTTATTCAATGTCATTTTAGGGGACATCATATTTAATAAATTTCCTTAAATGGTGAAATATCTATAATTATTCATTGTAGCCATTTTGTCCATGCATTTTGATGATTTTAAGTCTACAATGAAATCACAATGAATTAATTATTTACAAAATCATGGTGTGGTGTAGTAGTAGTAGTAGTAGTGAGGTTGCTCCGACTCACGAGGCAAGATGCTGAACATGACAAACGATATCGAGGTTCCTCGTTTTTAGAAACAGTGTCTACAACAAAACCGCCAGCGGATGGAACCTCCGCCTTAATACTCACCACAGAGCCACGAGTCGAGCACGCCTAACTGCACCGGTAGCTTTTGCTTTTTTTCAATCTTCTTCCTTTAATTGTCTCATAGTTGGAGATGTTTTTCTAATATTTTTTTTTTTTTAATTTATATTTTAAATTTTTATCGTGCTTTTTTTTTTTTAAATCTAAGCAATTACATTTTATGCAAATTTAATAATTAATTTTAGATGTGGAGTTTAGTGATACTTAATACTACATTGGAACGCCGCAATTGAGTGTCATGGCTAGTGAAAATGGAAAACTCCAATCATGTAATTAAACTGTAGATGCGAAAGTATATGTCATAATCACCACTAAAGTTTCTAATCCTTTTTAAAACAACGACTTTAGCACACACCACCAGCAGAATCGAAATCTTCTATTTTATACTATCCAAATTAAATTAATTTTGTTGATGATAGTACAGTCCCCATTAATAAAATCTTTAAGGAAACAGGTAAAAGGATTTTATCCATTTGACCGTGTGTGTATAGTAAAAGGGATAAAGTATGTGTATAGTGTGCAGCACACACACACACACACATATACCTGCACACCCACACCCATCCACACACACACACACACATACATATATACATATTTATATATATATACTGGCAGAACCCGGCATACGTTGTCCTGTCAAAAATGCATTGTAGAAAAATACATATCGTGAATATATTCTCCACTTTTTTTCAATATATGTGCATACTCATTTTCATGGATATCGTTTGAACAGTATATTAGATGAAATGCTGCGGCACCCTCTGGTGGCAAGTAACAATAAAGTAGATAGAACGAACCTATTTTCCATACTGAATTCATAGTATTTTCAATTTTCATAACGATAGGTTGTACGCTATAGAAGGTGATGTATCATCTGGTGGCGACTTACGGTGAGACCCACATTCAAACATACACAAAAATTTCATCAAAATCGGTAAAGCCTCTAAGACTCGTTTCCACCGAGGCGTGAGGCGTTTAAGCGTGAAGCGTTGACCCATCACTAGCTCACCACGTTTGCCTGAAACCGGTTTGAAATCCACCGCTTCGAATTGACCAACTTTCAACTCGAAGCGGAAGTTCACTAGGCGTAATGCTATTTCTGATGTTTCACTTGAAGGGGTCGAAAAGATTTTCCTGCCTGCCGCGTGAATCTTCAACGCTTCACGCCTCGGTGGGAACGAGCCTTCAGGAGGAGTTCAGTGACAAACATACGAACAGAAGAATTACATCGATTGCAGCGCCACCTACCAGGTCCGATTGGAGTTTAAACCATCCAGTGACCCACTCAAACACACACAAAAATTTCATCAAAATCGGTCAAGAAGCCGCTTAGGAATGTTTAGTAACAAACACATGTACAGAAGTATTATTATATATATATATATATAAATCATAGTTAACTACAGAAAGAATTTCAAAAACATTCATTAAAAATATGTAAGCCTTACATTATTTTTGTACCTTTTAACAAAATAAGAACAAAAAATATAAATAATTACTTACAAACAAGAAAGATAAAAAAAATGTAGATAGATAATAAAATATTTATTCTAAATCGAAGGCACATAGATTTATTAACATTAAAAATCATGGCTCTACATAGAACTAATCTTTTTACCTTTAAAGGTTTCGTATTCTCAATTCTTCGAACAAAGAGAATCGTTACAATTTCTTAGAAAGTCGTTTTCTAAAAATTCTTTTCTTCGTAAATGTTGGCAATGTGTATATGTACTTGTTTAGTGGTTGGGTTTAGTTGTTCGGTGGATGAAATGCGAATCTTTGGAAACTATAACTATCACTGTAATTGTTCGAAAATTAGTACGAAGCTTAATTTCCATTTTATTTTTAACTATTTTCAAGAATAAAAAAAGAAATTAAAATGGTTGTCTACGTTTGAAAAGAATTAAAAAATAATTATTCCTTCTATTAGCTCACAGCTCCCTATATTTATCTTGTTCAAATTTTCAATCGTTTTAACATATCAAGTTCAAATACATTTTTTTGAATTTCAATGTTAAATAGTTTTTTCAAATATTAATTCAGAAAAAAAAATTTAATTAATTAATTTTTTTTTTTTTTTTAGATTTATTGAGAATGCCAGATAAACTTAAAAAAATGAATGAAAATTATTTATAAAGGACTTCCTGTTTGAGAAAAAAAAAAAAAAAAAGAAGGAATTGAATTTTTTTTTATATTATTTTCAATAGAAGACTAACATTTTAAAGTTAATCCTGGTTTTGTTGTGAATGAATTGTAAATATACATTTAGGTATGTTTAGGGAAAAAAATTCAAACACTGAATTTTTAACTTTGAAGAGTTTAATAATGGAAATACTGCTTAAAATTAACAGATATTGGCAATCATTGAACAACTTCAGTGAAATTATATTTTTTTTACTTTCTTTAATTCAAGATAAAAAAATATTAGTAAAAATTGAAGAAATACCTAAAGAAAATATGCTTAAATAATAACATTAAACTCAGCATTTCTTCAATCTAGAAACGAGAAATCCTACTATGAATAATGCCTAATAAGAGAAATCCAATTTTTAATGTCACCAGTGACTGTAGGCAATGATGCGCTTTCTCAGTCCATCAGTGACTGTAGGCAATGCTAAGTCTCCTGAGGCCATCAATGACTCTAGGCAATGCTAAGCATCCTCACTGCATCAGTGACAGTAGACATTGCAAAGCCTCCTGATGCCTTCAGTGACTGTAGGCAATGCTAAGCATCCTCAGGCCATCAGTGACTGTAGGCAATGCTAAGCATCCTCAGTACATCAGGTGCGTGAGGTACTGAATATGAACTAAAAGTCCAATTTTTTTCTTTTCACAGAAAAAGTTGGACTTCTAAATGTTATAACTTTTAAGTTATATTGAAATTACACACACACAAACACACACACACACACATATATATATATATATATATACATATATAGTATATATAATATGACATTGCAATTTTTTCTCAGGAAAACAGGCAGAAAATTTTATTTTTCATATATTATTTTAGAAAATCGAAACGGTATTTAATTATTAATTTTTTTTACATTTTAATGTTTTTGAACTTAGGTTGTTATTTTTATTTTAAAGCTATACAAATCTAATTAAAACTTGGTTTAAATCCATTAATTTTCCTAATCTTCATTAATTAATCAAACACAATCGAAACTAAAATAAAATAGAATTAAATTTTATTTTTAATTGGAAATTCAATAATTAGAAATTATATATTGGAAGATTAAAAAAATTAATAATTAAAAATTAAAAATGTACTTTAAAATCGCCCAGTTTCTTATCACCACTATTTTTAGAACAATGTTTAAAATTACAAGACGGAAAAAGTCAACACTATCGTTATTTTATCCGCTACTGTTATCTTTATCGCATTAAAACAATAAAAATATTCCGCATATTTTTCAGATCATTCTCGATCAAGGTCAAAGTTTAGATAAATAAAGTTAGTTCTTATAAATTATCTGATAAAAATCAGATAATTTATACGAACAACTAATTCATCAATTAGTAATTTAAAATATTGTGTAAAATTCTTAAAAATTCTAAGAATAATTTTGCGTTTCAAAGAATGAGCATTAAACGTTATTATCCAAAGAGAAAAAAATGTATTTTAGGATCGTTTTGATTTCCTTCTAGACAAGACATAGAGAAGAAATTACGTTAAAAATCTAAATTATTTAATGTCACTTGTAATTTTTTTTTCCCAAATTTTCTTGAAAGGAAAGTAAAATACCTTAAATAAATATTTTAGGAAATTTTTTGGTGTAATAAAGAAAATAGTTTCAAACGGTATTGAAATATATTTAATTGGTCTAGTATGATTGTTTCCTTGTAAACCTTTTCATCTTTTTACAATTATAATATAGATAATTAAAATGGAACTCTGGCTACACAATTAGAGATCCGGAAAAATTTGTATGTGTTCTTCCTTTTATAAATTACGTTGTTGTTGTTGCTTATCCCCTTGATTTAGAATCCTAAATCAAGTCCAGTAGATCATGCTGCATCAATAGTTCGTAAACTGTCCTCCCCTCATTCAACAGTTGCCTCACAGAGGCACCCATACAATCGATGAGATGAGAGGGAGACGCGATGGCCGAACAATGACAAAGGGTATATGTCTTCTCGTCTCCATTGAAGGTCAAACTCTTAGTGTGGCCAGTCCTTGGTCTAGCTAAAGCCGTTTGAGCAGGTCTAGGACAGGAGCACTGCAAGGACATACCAGGATATTTACCGGCGTAGGAATTACGTAATTTATAAAACCAATTTACTTCTAAACACATTAATTACCAAAACATTTAGGAAAAATCAGAAAATTTATGATTGTGAAATTTTAATTTTTTGAAATCTAATGAAATTCGGCAAAAACATTAAAAAAATACTTCAAAAAATTAGACAAATAAAAAAATATAATAGGCTTTTTTTTTTTCTGTATTGAAATAACATAAGGAAAACATATCAAAAAGCATACTATCTGATTTCGATGTGTGACTAGCTTCAATATGGAAGTGGGATCACCTTAACTGACAGCGATGTTTCATATTCACGATATTGGTAATTATTAACTCAGTCCGTAGCAAAATTCATTGATGTGTTTCAAAGCAATTCGATGACTTTAAAAGTTTGCAGGAGGGTTTTTTTTTTTTTTTTTTTTTTTTTTTTTTTTTTTTTTTTTTTTGCTAAGAATTTCAATATTTCTTGTAACTTCTAGTTTAATACTTATTTTCTAGAGAGCGTCTCAAGCATGCTCAATCCGTTAAAATTCAGGAGAACATGCTGGAAAACTCATACATCCAATGGTCTTCTCGTGAAGATGATATTCTCCACTAACCAAATTCTATGTGGTTTAGCATTATCGTTTTATGGGGTGAAACTGTACCTCTGCAAGAACGAACAATTAGAAAAATGTCTCGGTATCTCAATCCTGGCATCTAGTGGAGAAACCTTTATGATGTTCCATTCCCGGCGTCTAATAACTTTGTTTGACTCAATCCTGACGTCTAGTGAACAAGTCTTTGCGGTGTCTTAATCCTAACGTTTAGTGGACAAGGCTTTAAGGCGTCTAGGGGACAAGCCTTTATGATGTTCCATTCCGGCGTCTAATAACTTTGACTCAATCATGACGTCTAGTGAACAAGTCTTTGTGGTGTCTCAATCCTAACGTTTAGTGGACAAGGCTTTAAGGCGTCTAGTGGACAAGGGCTTCTGATGTCTTAATCCTGACATCTAATGGACAAGACTTTATGATATCCAATCCTGATCATTGGACAAGTCTCCAATAATTTTCTGCACCGTATAGCAACCTAAACAAATATATAAATTAAAAAATAAATTGTTACTACGGAACCGCGACAAATAGTTTCGCTGTTTACCTCGCCTTCTAGTTTATTTGTTCATGTAAGGAATATCTGGAATATCATTTTAGAAGAATATCTCAATCTGGAGTAAACATCAACTCATAGCTAGAGTAAACATTAACTTATAGCTGCGATAATTTATTTCTGTATAATTTCCTTCATTTGTAATTATTTGTAAATATTAATTTTTATTTAAATGTTGTGATATGGATGCTATTTCATCGTATAATTTTTTTCTTCACATATGGTCAATACTACCATATTCTTCTCTATATAATTTAGCAGTAGCGATACTTCTTAGGACAATATACAGATTAGTACGTCAGAAACAGCTGCTCGCACATATAACAATGGATCTTTGAAATCTGTCTCTTTCATGTATGTGACTAAGATATCAAGATTGTCACCAGGCCAATAATCTTCTTGAATCATTTTGCAAACAAAATCCAGACTTCTCAGGGACAGAATACAGACCATTGACTTTCACTTTAATTCATATGTGTGTATGCCCAATTAAACTTCTCATTTTGGTAACATAAGCCAGGGGTATATATTTCACATTGTGAAAAAATGCGATTCGATTGTGATTCAGATGAAAAAAAGACTTTTTTTTTTCTTTCTAATGCAGCTGGCAAACACTTAGACAGCTTGGTCTTGATGCCTTAAGGCAAGCGCTGCACAGACGTACTCACTTTGCATTACCCAGGGGGTGCGTGTAACTTGAAGATAAGCCACGGACTGGAGTAACAATGCCCCCGCAAAGCTCTACGATCCTATTAGACCGGGACCTACAGTTTAAAGTGGATTCCAAACCACTACAAACGTCCATGGCACTGCCGTGACTCGAACCCGAAACCTGTGATACCGAGCGCCAGAGCGCTAGCCACTCGACCATTCAGGCCCTAGATGAAAAAAGATCATTCAGATCATTATGAAAAAGATGAGATTCGATTGTGATTCAGATGAAAGAAGATCATTCAGATCATTGTGAAAAAGATGCGATTGTGATTAAGATGAAAATTCACATTGTTTTATAAAAAAAAGCACAAGCAGATTTTCAAAGGACATTGTAAAATAATCAGATATGCAAAGAATTTAAAAACACCCACAAATTTGTAATGTATAGAAGTTCAGAAATACAATCTATAGAGATATAATTTTTTTCTTTTTTTTTGTTATAATAATAAATAAACTATACGTAAAATTCAATTCGAAAATATTTACTTATATTTTATTAGTTGACTACTCCATTATATATTATTGAAGATTTTATTTCGATAAATTGTTAGAATTAAACATCAAAGTGAATTTTCTTTATCCTATTATTAATTCAGTTTATCGAAATATTTTTTTTTATTCGTTTAGTTTTGAATGTTACATTTTTATCTAGGTTTAGCTTAATTTATTTGAGATTTTAATGTGAGATTCTCTGGCAATTTTGTACTGTCCAAGGAGCGATGGTTCGAATTCCATTTCATATCTATATTTCAGTGGCGCCATCTATTGCCGACGAGAATTATTAGCGATGGTTAAAATTGACAAAACGTTTGTCGAAAATGAATTTGCCGTTGATTTTAACAGTTCATCTGTTAAGGACAAAAGCAATGCAACTTAGAATTATTTAAAATGTTAATTTTATAAACATAATTATTCGTACATAATTATATTGGCGAGCAATTTTCTGATCAGTCGCCAGTAGGAAATAAATGTTGAAAAACTTTTATTTATAACATTTTAAATTAAAAAATAATTCAACGTTGATTTCATATGTATTGTTGAGCGAACGAAAGTATTTTTTAAAATAAACTTTTAACATTAGCATTTTAACTTTTAAAAACAATGAATAAAATAAAAATATAATATAAGAACAACATAACAATTTATAAATAAAATATATTATAAGAACATTTAGCTGTCTGTTCTATTATTTTAAAATGCTATAAAAATTGTTAGAAGCCCAAGTAATGAGAATTCACTTTAAAAGTTTTTTTAAGGTAAAAAATGATTTCTCTAGAACAAATTGCAAAATCTAATTCACTCTTTGTATTTTGTTAAACAGTTAACAACACTTTTTAGTACAGACTACGAAAACTAACAACGAACTTTTAAAATTTGATGAAAATATATAAAAGTTAAATAACCCAAAACAATAAAGGATATTGTCTTTATATAAGTTGGTACATATTACATATTAAACTAAACAAAGGAAAAAAAAAAACATACAAAATCCAAAAATTGGGGGGGGGGGGGATGTTTAAAAGTAATATGTCTAGAATAGTTAAGCAATATTCCTAGACAAAAAAATGAGTTTAAAGTTTGTTCCTACAAAATGAAAAAGTTAGGAAATATAAGGGATTCATTTTTTGCCAAAGAATGTAAGGAATTTTTAATATATTCAATTTTTTTACTATGCAAATATACTATGCATACTGCCAATTATTACATATAGATCTTCCAATAGACCATGAAAAATGTTCTATAATATATGAAATTAATTTTAAAAAATAAATAAAAATTAGATAAAAAGAAAGCACCCTATTATGTTGTGGTATCTACGAAATTAAAGCAGCCATATTAACAAAGTTTAAATAAAATTCATATTAATTATTTATCGTCTGAAAAGAAAGTATTCTTCAAATATTTGCTGCTTATACCTCTAGGAATACAGAATACAGTTTTTAAATAATTGAAAATTTTTATTGATGTGTTTTTTAACGAATTTAGAATAATAGGATTTAGAATAATTGCTGTATTTATACATTATTAGATATTTCATTTTAAGTTACTTGATAAGGGAAAAAAATGAAATTGGCTTCAAAGTAATACGTTTAGAAAACATGTATTTTAAATTGCACTGTACTTATAAATATATCAATTTTATAATATTCCTAACGGAATTCTGAAATTCCAATTTTGTTATCGCCCGAGGGCTTGCTAACAATGTTATATTTATGATTTATTTATTGTATTTATTTCATTTTCTAGAATTTATTGTTCCTTTTATCTATTTTGTTCGATTTGTTGTTATTTCATTGTTTACCTTTTGCAGATTTAATAATCGTTTTGTTTACTTTGTATTTATTTTAGTTGTTTCAGAAGGATATTAGATTGATTTTTTTTCTTTTTGATGTTGTTATTATTGTTATTGTTATTGTGTTAAGATATGAAACAATGCATAGATTCGTAAAAGTACATTGATATTTTTAAAAAAAAAAAAAAAAAAAAAAAGAGAGAGAGAATAAAATGCATTATGCTATTTATTGAAACAGAGAAACGTTTGGTAAACTTGTAAAATGAAAGAACATATAATAAATGAAATGTTTTATTTCCTTAATATTTTATTTTATAATATATAATAATATAATATACTTTATAATATAATAAATAATACTAATAACATAAATAAAAATTTTATATATTTATTTAAATTATTTGCTGATAAAAGGCTGAAACATATTTCAATATATATATATTTTTATAATGAAATTTTTACCCATAAAATATAAATGTATTGTTTTGGAAGAGTGGGCCAGCGACTTTCAAAGTTCCGTTTATTTGTTTATTATTATTTTTTTTTTAAATTTCTTTCACGAGCTATTCTTATTGATTTATTTAAATTTCTTTCAAGTGCTTTTATTAAATTTTTTTATTGAAATCGTTTGTAATTATATAGTTTTATTTTATTTAAAAAATGCTGTTACGTGCTTTTTAAATTTCTTTCATTTTTTTTTTTTTTAAATCGTTTGGAATTCTATATTTGTTTATTTATTTAAATTTTTTTGAACATAATTTATTGATGTTTTCTTTCTTGTTTGTTTAAGATTTCGTTCAAAGTTGTCTTTAAATCTTTATTTTTTATTTCCTAACATTTTTTTATATATTTCAATTGCCTTTTTTCTTTTGTCAAGAGACTAGAGAAGCAGGTAAAAGTTTAATAATTTAATTGCAAATTAAACCAGATAAAAGATATTTTGAAATGTATAGACAGCGATATTTTTTAAAATTTCGTATAATTATTGGTAAATTATTAAGATTAAGTGCATAACAATCACTCAAAATAATAGATTTGAAATTTTGCTATGTTGTTTTATCGACTGCTATTTTGCTTTAAGAACGACTGAACTATCGAAATCTATGCATTATATATATTATTCATAAATTTCGATAACTCGTATTATTATATTGCCATATTATTTATTTTTTACTGATATTAAATATGCCTATACATATAAAATACTGCTTGAGAAATTTTTCACTTAAACTGAAATCGAAAAAGAGGAAGAATTCAAATCCGAATTACATATATTTGGATATTTTTATCAATATGTATCAATGTACACAATGATACTGTCCGCGTGGCCTAATGGATAAGGCGTCTGACTTCGAATCAGAAGATTGCAGGTTCGAGTCCTGTCGCGGACGTAGCTGTGAATGAAATTTTTTTTTTTATTCTTAGAAATATAATATTCAAAGAAAATTGACCATTCCTAAATTAATAAATTTTATATTTTATTAAGTCTGTAATTTTTTAATTAGAATTCTATATGCATTTTCTTTTAAAAATAATTTCACATAAATTTAATTTGAGGAAAAAATTTATTATAATGGTTCTTTTCAATATGAGCTTAGTTAAAAAGAAAATTATTTTTTAAAAATTTTGCGTTTCACTGTAGATTATATATATATATATATAAAGACAAATGTCCAACTAAAATTAAATATACAGCTTAAATCATTGGTAATAAATAATTGATGAAGAATCCGTCTGGTATATTCTTAAAACATAGAACACTGGAAAATATTAGCATATTTGACATTGCACTCTGGTTTATATATATATATAAATATATAACCAGAGTGCAATGTCAAAGTCAGTTAATACATATACGAGAATATATATATTATATACAGTACGTTATTACTACATACAGAGTAATTGTTACCAATGATTTAAGCTGTATATTTAATTTTAGTTCGACATTTGTCTTAAAATGTTTAAGGACATATTTGCTATATTCATATTTGTATTACTATGAATTTAGTAAATTGTACTATTAATTATTCGTTATAATACAATTTTTTACATTCATTTTGTTTACTTATAAATTGTCTGTTAACTTAATTTTAATTAAATTGTCTGTTATAGAAGTGGAAGAAATTTAATCAAGTAAATATTTTAACAAACACGTTACATTTCTTTTTAATTTACAAATGTCAAAAATATATATTTTAAGTCTTATTAAATTTGTACAAGCCATATCGTAAGCTTTTTGCTATATATACGACTATATCGTGATAGTTGAAGCAAAAAAAAAAAAATCATCGACTTTTTACTTCAATCACTTCAAAAGTCATTGATGACGTAATACGTTTCAAATTACAAATTTCATTCGTCGTAAAAACAGAAACAGAAAATCCAACTTTTATTTAATTAAATCAAATTAAATTATTATCTGCTCAGTTAAATTCCTAAAAATATAATAAGAAATAAAATATTCTTAAATATAATAAATTATATTCTTAATCAAATTCATTAATTTATTATGCTTTTAATTATACTGCAACTTTAAATTATTTTTTATACATTAACTTAGATGAGTAGGAATTCTTAAATTATTAATCACACAAGTAATCCATAACTGGCATATCAAAATAATTATTGGTTAAGAATAGAAAAATCATAGAATTTGAATAGAAAAATAATTATTAATAAATTTTATTTATTTATTTTATTTTACTGAAAAGGTAGAAATTATCAAAATATTAATTGATTTAAAAAAGAAATGTTCCGACACCGGGAATCGAACCCGGGCCTCCTGGGTGAGAGCCAGATATCCTGACCACTAGACCATGCCGGATTGACTTCAGTTGTGAATTTATTTTAAAAGAAACTAAATTATCTTTATAATTTTGTAAACTTGAATAACGTAATATATAGATGAATGGTGGTTTAGAAAATGATTGAAATTATTAATAAATCTAAATTTAAAAAATATTTTTCAGTTTTTAATAATGAAATATTCATTTATAAATCTAACTCTTTATATTGTTTTTAACTAAAGTCTTAATTAATAATTGTATTCGTTAATATAATATTATCAATAATAAATTAATTCTGAAATAATAATTATTTTATTTATTACCGCAAATAAATTTAAAAAATACACAGTTTACGAAATCGTAAGCAAATGTTCACAAATAACAGAATATTTATACAAAATGAATTTAACATTTGCTTGAACTCGATTTATTTTGGAAATTAATAAAAAACCATTATTATTTATGAAAATGACTCATATCCCAAAAATACTTTTACTTATACTTATACTTTTACTTTATACTTTTTTACTTCATCTAAAACATAAAACACGATTCAAGTAATATTAAAACGCCAATTTATTAAAGATGTATAGATAAATAGTATTATTTCTCAAATAAATAATAATTATTGAAACTGCATTTTATATACTTTATTTTTCTATGTAGTAAGGTTATTTTTTATGTTATTATTGTAATAAAACTTGCTCATCATTATTACAGTATTGTGTATTTAGAAGTATAATGTTGTTTCCATAATAAAAATGCAACTATTATAAAATAATTATTTAATTTAAAATGCATTTATTTGTTACAATATTCTGTATTGAGCATAATTATATTTCTGTTTTAAAAAAATAAATTTATCATATTTTTAAAAAATAAATAAAAAGGATGATTTTTAGTTTACGAATAAAAAATGATTCTTATGAACAAGCAAAAAAAAAAAAAAATTATATAAATTTTGTTAGTAAATAGTTTGCAAATAATAAAAATTTAAAAAAGAAAAAAGAAACGTCCGCGACAGGATTCGAACCTGCAATCTTCTGATTCGAAGTCAGACGCCTTATCCGTTAGGCCACGCGGACGACAGATAGCTTTGCGCGTTTACGTTACTGCTGACTGATCAATAACCCGTATTGAAGTGGGAGAAAATTTCACGGATGGTGAAAAAGGGGGAACCAGTCTGAATATGCAGTCGACCTACATTGCGAAGAGCAGTAGAAATAAATTACTATCTGAAAATGGCAAACTTAGTTGTTTTCGCCGGAAATTAATCATGCCTGAGTTTTCGAGTTTTTTTTATTTTTTTCTCTTCTCGATGCTTAAGAAAAATATGACAAAAAATATTAATTAAGAAAAGAAGAAATATAAGAATTTCAATTTCAATTAATAAATGTTTTCTTCTTAGATCTGGAGAATTATTTATATTTTAACTAATCAAATTAGAATTTTGATTAAAATTAAAGATTCAATCGAAATTCTTAATTTTTCTCTTAAATGCTACATATTTTATGGTACTTACGTAATAACGGTACCTTGGCGACAATTAGCGAAAACGCGCCAACCGCCGTTACAGATAAGTAGTTAGTGGCGCCAATCTACACTTAAAAACAATCAAAACGCTTTCAAAATATTTTTATTCAAAACAAAAAAAATATATAAAACACTTCATTTAAAATCAAAACGATTTAAAAATGCCGACCGCAACGACTTTTACGTTTAGTAAACAAACTTTCATCAATTTCCACAATGCAATATGGTCCACCTACCTTTTTTTTTGGTTTATTCACCATATTCAAGACACATAATTCACGCATGTAATTGTTCCAATCTATAACAGTTTTATCCGATATATCAAGTTGCTTTTCACAAAATTTAATCGACGTCAACTCCTTGCACCAGCAGTATATGAATCTCAAAGCTGTACGAAATGGAATTCTGCTTCCTTCAAACCAGTTGTCTTTTCGGAATTCCACACTGACTGAAATTGCATTTCCAAAACTTAAGTTCACCAAAATAAAGTTTCATGTCATGGGTATTTTATTTTTAGTGTTTTGAAAGTCATTTATTATTTTCTAAAAATGAAATCAAATAAAATGAAATGAATCAATCAAAATGAAATCAATATTTAGTTTTTTTTTATTTACATCATATGTAATAATTAATAGATATTTTAAATTAGATGGAATAGCTGCCTATCTTTAAATATCATTGAGTATTTACAAAAAATATTATTATAAATTATTTTCTATATTAAAAAGAATTTGTATTTTTTTTTTTTTACTTAATTTTGTATTAATATAATTCTAACTAAATAAATAAAATAAAAATTTTAAAAACAAAATATATTATTGTTATATTAATTCATACTCTAGCAAATATTATTTATTAAATTAAATTTACATTTATTATATTTAAAAGAAAATTATTAAATATTTAAATAAAAAAACAAGTCAAAAAGATAAAAATAAGTATTTTTTACATCAATTCATCAATTTGACAACAATATAAATCATAAAAGATTAAAATTCTTTATTTAAATATCTTCATTATCAAAATATTTTAAAAATATATTTCCCTTTATGTGTATAATTTTTAAAACTTCTAAATTTTTAAACATAAAATTATAATTCATATCTTAACCCGCTATAAATTTTTGATTTTTCTAATTATTTTAAATCAGATTATCATTTAGATAAAAATGATAGTCTGATTTTAGTTTTTTATTTTAGCTTAATACAATACCATTAATACATTTTGTCTTAATGCATTATGATATTAAAATGCCTCGATATATCGCTCTTCTCAGAAATAAACAGATAAAAAAAAAAAAGTGCGATATAATGGCCATTATTCGAAACATTGTGTTTCCTGAAAAATAAGAGAGAAATGTCATATGTTTCGAATGACTACAATAATAACTTTACATTTGCTTTAATGGAGCACACAAAAAAAAAATGATAATCCTTTATTAAAAGATAAATGGATATTTTTTATTATTGAGTAAGTGATTTTCTTTTAAGGAGTTTCTTTTAAAAATCACTTCTTTATAAATCTTTCAAGTACAGAGTGCTTTGACATTTAAATAACATCTTTTAACGATTTTTTGTTTTTGTATGAAAAATTTAATTCATCAAATGACAAATAAAAATCGTTAAAAAGCATTTGAATTAATTTCGAAATAGAAAATCGTATAATAAAGTGCTGCATTTATATATTTTAATTGAAAAAAAAAAAAAAAAAAAAAAGAAATATTGTTCAGTATTTTAAATAAAGGCTTTCACGATAAAATAAGTATTTTTTCACTTTCTAAATTACTGGTTCTTTTAAGTCAGTTCTTTTAGAGGGGGAAAAAATCTATCTATAAATGGAGTTCTTTTTTTTTAATAAAAATTCTATTTTGTTCTATTGCAAATTCCATTCATGCAATTAATACAATTAGCTATCACAAATCACGAATATTTAAATAAAAAAGTGATCTAAAAATAAATATTGTTTCATCAATTTATTATTTCAACATCAAATGTAAATCTTAAAACATTTTTAATTAAAGATACCTCGTTACTCTTAATAATACATAAAAATGTATTTTCTTTGCTACAAAATAATAAAAAGTTTTGAAATGTCATTACATTAATGTTGATTGGTTATTTGTTTTCAAATCTGAAGTTCTTTGAAATGATGTCATTTGTAGCAGACGTAGCAAAGGCAGCATTACCCAGGGTAAGTCAGGGGGGGGATGCTTCAATTTAATTGGCTTAAATGGCTTAAAGTGCTGCAGTTCGAAGTGTAAGAATGAGCATCTGAACAATTTCTGCTTTTCTCCTCAAATCTTGGAGTCCAATATTTCTTTAATTCTTACAATTATGTCTGATATATATATATATATATTCTGCTATGATTAAATAATTTTCTTTTCTTAGGCGGCATTGCAAATTTAATAACAAAAACCAGTGTGAAGTTCAGCGAAACATTCTCTTCAATATATACTTTCCTTTACCCTCATATTATATCCACCCCCCTCACCACCTAAACTCTTGTCTATGGTTAAAAAATTTGAACATCTGGAAATGGAGAGTCAGTTGAAAGGGTCGGAGATTGTACAACAACTTAAAAAAAATAATAATTAATTAAAAAAAAATTGAACTACGGTAACCCTAAATAAATTGTCGATATACTTCGGCTTATAACATTGGCGATTTCTTCCAAGGTACAGTAATCTAGATTTAAACCGGGACATTTTTTTATTGCCAAAATGGCAATTTTTTATTTATTACGCGAATTTTAGATGGTTGCAATTCAACGTGCAACAACACGCCATCTTTGTTCCAAATCAGTAAGAAATTATAACATATTGCAAATGTGGTAGATCGATTACAATTAATTTTTTTTAAGCTCAAAAATAAAAAATAGAAATAGAAATAACAATAGATATAACTTTATAAAAATAATATTAATTGCTTAAAAAAAAATTTGTAATTAATTTTTGAAATATTTTTGTGTTTTAATTTATCTACATTAATTGACAATTTTCGAACGCGATAAGAAATATTTATTTCAAACACAGGTTGATATATTAAATAAATCATTTGTTTAAAATCTCAAATTGTTCTTATGTAGCATTTATTTATATTTCATTTAGATTTGTTGATAATTTTCGAACGCAATAAGAATTAATTATTTAAAACACAGCATGTTCTATTAAATAAAATCGTCTGCTTAAAATCTCAAATTGTTCTTATCTAGCATTTATTTATATTTTGTCTACATTAATTAACAATTTTCGAACACAATAAGAATTATTTATTTCAAACACATACAATAATATCATACACATACAATATTATCATACACATACTATATTTACAATAATATCTGTAGGTTATATTAAATAAAATCGTTTGCTTAAAATCTCAAATTAATCTTTTGGCTATAATATTTATTTATATTTTGTCAACATTAATTTAAATTTTTCGAATTATTTATTTCAAACAGCGCTTTTTATATTAAATAAAATCGCCTGTTTAAAATCTAAATTTATTCTTATCTAGTATTTATTTATATACATTTACATGTCTGCATTAATTGATAATTTTCGAACGCAGTAAGAATTATTTATTTCAAACACAGCTTGTTCTATTAAATAAAATCGTCTGCTTAAAATCTAAAATCGTTCTTATCTAGTGTTTATTTATATTTTTGTAGCAGTTTATACAAATTTAGCACAAAATAAATAACTGTAACTTATGTGAAACACACGCATCAATTTAACTTGAAAACTAGCGTGACTAATTAAACCTGTACTACTTAATTTGCGAGGCAGAAAGCCAATATGGCCACAGCAGTAAGGAATTGGCATTTCAGTAATTATTCGGAGTGTAATCGATTTGTTCTTCCTGGAAGAGGGGAACGATTTAAGCGCCCCATTTATATTTCCAGGAAAGCGATATTTAGACGGGAAGCGATCCAAAAACGGGAAGAGATTTCCTGGAAAGCTGTATTAGCTATCCAATTTTCCCATTATTTTTAATGATTCGGGAAGTCATTTAAAATATCCGGCGAATGTTACGAGATTAATACGAATGTTCGTTGGAAAATATACACTTTTAGACTAACTTGCACTTGTTCTTATGAATGAATAATGTTAATGGCGTCGTCTTTAGTTTTTTTTTTTTATTTTAGTTTATTTTTTATTCTGAGTAGTGTTCTTAAAATAGAAATCGGAAGTTTTTTAGCTGGAAGAAAGTGGTTTATTGTTAAGGTGATGTGTCACAGCAAAAATTGTATTTTTCTGAGAAAGCAAATTATTTTTCACCTAGTAATCATGAACATCTGTTTTTGCTAAGGCTTTGATGTTGCAAAATGTAACATTTATAATGTCTTTGAATATTTTGTCTGTGTAGTTGTAAGTTCATATTCAAATTTTCACATATTCAATAAAGAATAGTGTTTTTTTTTTTTTTTTAATTGCTTGGTAAAAACAATAAAGTACGTGTCAAAAGTTTGCATAATTAAACCATTTCGTGTTAATCAAATTCTTTGTAGTAGTTTGCATAATCGAAAAGAAATTATAATGAATAATTAGAAAAATAAGTTTTTTAATGATATGACGGCAAAAAAATAAATAAATAAATAACATTGAGAATAATAAAATTATCTAAAAATAACATTATCTAAACAAATTGCGAATAAGAAAATTATACATCTTTACTTTTAAAAAATATATATATAGTTTTTATGATATATTATGTATAAATTCATTTGTTATTTATGCATTATCATTATTTATGTATATAGTTTCTATTAGTACGTATAGAATCAATTGTTATTTATGCATTACCATCATTTATGTATATAGTTTCTATGATATATATAGAATCATTTGTTATTTATGTATATAGTTTCTATGATATATTATATATAGATTCATTATTTATACTTTATCAGACTAATTTTTTAGCTCTTTAAAAAACATGAAAACTAAATTTTTTACACAGCCATTTTTTAATCAACATTTTAAAGAATTATGAAAGGAGTTTTCAAGAGAGTTAAGTTTGTAGGTATGTAATTTTTTTCCAAGACTATAATAAATATTTTAAATGACAAATGAGATATAAATCTATATAATGTCAAGTTACATAAAACTGATATGTCAGTAAAGTTAAATAAATAATGTTGTTTTATGCTTACTTCTTTTTTATTTGTTTCTAAAACATTCACTGTTGTATTATTATGCTAGTTATTGAAAGATATAATTAAATTACCTCCCTTAACATTTAATTTTAACATGAATTCTCAGAATTTTGAAAAATAATTTGAAATTCTCCTGCATTTTTATGTTCAAATAAAGATATTAGCCAATATTTAATCTAAAAATGACTAGTTTCAAAAATTTGGCTAAATTTTTTATAATAAAAAACATAAGGAATATATAAATTTGTAAATTAAAATATCTATCAATAAATATTACAAAAAAAAATTTATTTTATTTCAATGAAATTGAGAATTCTCATTTAAAAATTTCTAAAATTTTCAGCTTTCAAATATAAACTTCTTTAAAATAGAAATTAAAATAAAAAGTAAATAAATTTAATGATAGGTAATTTATGTTAATAAGGATTCAAGATATTTTAAATGTATTGAAAAAAATATTTTATAATCAGTTTTACATAGAACCAAAATCAGTTGCATATTTAAAACTCTCAAATATTATCTGTGTACGATCCCTATGGAACATTTTGATAAACCCTGGGCCACTCCATGCAATCGTAAGAGGGGGGATTGTTGCATCTGCTTCATTCGTATTAGACCCGAACCTACAGTTTATAGTGGATTCCAAACCGCTATCAACATCCATGGCACCGCCGGGACTCGAACCCAAAGCCTGTGGCACCGAGCCCTAGAGCACTCGGCCATCATATCCCTTTATAGATAAATATGGTTCTTTGTTGTTGTTTCGTATCCCATTTGGTAGACAGCAACATTTAGGTAGACAGCAACAAGTTCAAGAACCCATATGGTCTCATGGAAGGAGGGAAGTGGGGGGCAGCTTCTGTTGTGATGGAGCACCCGTAGGTAGAAGTCTGACTTCGCTACCTGACGCTGAAGAAGCAAGATGCTGAACATCACAAACATTATAGAGACTCCTCGTTTAGTTGTGTTGTTGTGACTAATCCTCAGTATCCTGCAGTTCGGGACGGACAATCCATGAGTAATCTACTCATGGATGGAGGGAAAGGGAGCAGCTTCTATTGTGATGGAGCACCCGTAGGTAGAAGTCTGACTTGGCTCCTTGACGCTCTTTGCAGTCAAAGGAGACCGGGACCTACGACTTAAAGTGGATTGCGTACCACTACGAACACGAAACCGAAATAAAAAAACCCGATTGAATTCCATGCGAAACAAGTAATATATATAAAAAAAATTTTAAAGTAAATTCCTACTTTTTTTCACTCTATTGCAGAAAGTCCTTTATAAATAATTTTCATTCATTTTTTTAAGTTTATCTGGCTCCATCTATCGGTAGATATATGCAACTTAAATCTGAAATAAACTAAAATTGATTAATTAAATTTAATTAATGAATTAATAGAGAGTTTTTGCATAACATTTTTTTACCTTTTTTTTTTTTCTTCCTAGCGCGCATGCTCATAGGAAACATTGTATCTATTGCGCATGCTCATAGGAAACATTGTATCTATTGCGCATGCGTTGTATCTATTGCGCATGCGTATCTGTAATACTGCACTACAGAGCTATTCCTATCAGCATGCGAGCTGGGAAGAAAAATATCGGACGATAAAAAAACGGTATGCAAAAACTCTCTATTATTTGAAAAACCGTATTGTCATCCACTACAAATTAAAAAAAAAAAAAAATGCATTTGAACTCGAGTGGATGAATAAAAAGTATTTTATGAAGGATTGAAAATTTGAACAAGATATATATTGGGAGAGTGTGAGCTAATAGAATGAATTGAAAAAAACGGCAACTAGCAAAAATTATATAAGCCGAACATTTCCCTTCACCTTTTTTTTTTTTTAAATTTTGCTGACAGGATAAACTTTATTCTAAAAATCCTGTTGATCTCACCGAAATAAAAAAACGATTGAATTCCATGGGGGAAAAAAGAAAGAACCGAATTCCCGCAAGATCTTATTACGGTCGAAGAGTTGTTGTGAAAGAGATCCACGGCTTTAATTTCAGTGGACGGAAGATTCCAGGAACATTTCGCAGTCGGCGGCCTCTTCCCGAAAGCTGTCTCGTGCGCAGAAATGTTTTGAAGCGAGAACCTTGGCAGTGATAGTAATTAGCACCGCTATTGTTAAGTGGAAGATGGCAACGAGGAAAAGTCGTTGATTGGATTGAGTTTTCGCGGAACCCGCTCTTCTGCCTGAGGTCGCACGAGTTACGAACACCTCCAGAGCAAAACGTGGATCGAGTTCTTCTTTGGAAAGGATGCGGTTTCAAAGACTACTAACTTATTTATTTCGAAACATGTTTGTCCCCAATTTTCTCGAGCTTGTAACGTCGAAATGTGGAGAAGGTCATTTAATTTTACGGAACTGAAATTTTATCTCGCGAATACTATTTCGTGGAAAGATATTATAAAGGCACTTATATTTTAATATGAGGTTCTCATAACATCTTGGTGATGATAATGATATTCGTGGAGTATACTTAATAAACATAAACATTATCGCACAAAAAAGAACAGTTGCGAAACTGGCATGGAGGTTTCTGCGAAATCCATATGTAAATGATTAGAATTGCAGAATGTTTTTAGTTCACCCTAGTTTTAGTCCACATGATTTTAATTCTCCCTAATTTTAATCCTCACTAGTTTTAGTCCGCATGATTGTCGTCCATCCTAGTTTTAGTCCGCTGAGATTTTAATTCACCCTAGTTGTAGTCCTCATGAGAGTAATCCATCCTAATTTTGATAGATTTCTATAGGATTGATAGTAATCAATCCTAATTTTAGTCCGCATGATAGTAATCCATCCTAGTTTTAGTCCGCATGATTTTAGTCAACCCTAATTTAAGCTCTACATGATTGTAATCCATCCTAGTTTTAGTCCGCATGACTTTAGTCCACCGTAGCCTTTAAATAATCGCCCCGATATATTCTCTATTTGGTTTATCTACTACAGTAGGGCATTTTACCATCAAAGATATTCTTACATGGAAGTTGTAGCAAATATCAGCATCTGCAAGAGACTGAAACAATCAATGTATTACTAAGAGCTGAGTAGTCAACTCTGAGAGGTTGTTCGCCATCTCGCCCATTTGGATAATATTGTAAAGTTTGGACCCAGTGGGAGACAATAAATTCTCACAAACGGTTCCGGACACCCAATAAACCTAGAGGTGCATCATTGTCTGACATTCACATACAGGTGACACTATCTAAAAAATGGCAGACATTTGTCCGTAGGGAGCGCTGTCGGTAATCATTGGCTCACTCTATCAAGTTTGCAGGAGAAATTCTGAAACACCTTGTGTATATATATATCTTGACACTAAAGCCCATGGGGGACCAAGGCAGTCCACCCCTATAAACATCCATGGCACCGCAAGAACTCGATCCTGAAACCTGTGGCACCCAGCGCTAGTCACTCAGCCATCAAGCCCTATATATATATGTTGTTGTTGTTTCTTATCCCACTTGGCAGACATCGAGGCCAAGCCCACGAGCCCATGTGTACTCATGATTGAAGGGGAAGGAAGCAACTTCTGTTGTGATGGAGCACCCGTAGGTAGAAGTCTGACTTTTAGCTCTGTGACGCTCTACAGTCATAGGAGACCGGGACCTAAAGCTTAAAGTGGATTCCGAACCACTACAAACATCCATGGCACCGCCGGGACTCGATCCCGAAACCTGTGGTTCCGAGCACCAGACACTCGGCCATTCAGGCGCCATATATATATATATATATTATATATTGTATTGTGATATAAAAAAACCATGGAACGGAATTCATTAGAAAGTATATTTAATTTAAAATTCTTTTCCCAAATTAATTATCAGGCACGAAAACTAAAGTTTAGTTTTAGCATTAAGCATTCTCTAATATTTGATAAATTAAATAATTTTAAATACTAATGAAATTATTAATAATTAATATTGGTACGATATTAATATTATTTAACATTGATTAATTATTTTTAATAATTGCTAGATTTATAGCATCTAATTATTAAGAATCCTTTGAGCCGTTCTATAAATCGGATTTGTAGTTGATTCGTTGTCGCCGCAGTTGCTACACTTTTCCAGTCAGTTAGAAGTCTTGTGCGATTTCTGCTACTAATCGCCAAAAAATAATAATTAAATAAATAAAAATAATAAATATATAAATTTCTTCAGTCAGTCTCACCAGTATTTAATGTTCCACCAAGGATTGATTGTACGTCATTTTCAGATTAAAAAAAAAAAAAGAAGAAAAGAACTGTTGATTGATTTTTCATCTACAGCTGGACTCCTATTTACAGATTTTCGAAACTTCCAACATTTTTGTGTTATACTATCCTGTGAGATACAATTATTCATTACGTTTATGGAACATTTTTCCCCCAACTTTTATGTATTCCCCTTAGTAATTTTTGCCTTACGCTTAAATATACTAGTTCGCACGTTCCTCACCAATTCTTTGCTGGCTTATAGAACTGGTATTCAAGTCGTCTTCTTCCTTTCTTTGCTACTACAGGCTTCAGGTTCGAATCCTGACAGGGGCATGGATGTTTGTGAGTGGTTCAGAATCCACGTTAAACTGTAGTACTGTTAAACTGCCCAGCTCTAAAGAGTGTAAAAAAAATTACCTCAGAGCGACAACCAAACCAAATCTTCTCCTTTTACTACATCGTCGTACTATGCTATTGTGTACGCCTATTTTTAGCATTTACTAGCCATTTGGGATAAAAAGGTATGTCCTAGTTGCCCCTTCCCTTACCGTTATATTGACTATACTGCTCCAGCAGAAGAATTTTCGTACAGGTTTTTAAGGGAGATTAACTAACAATCGGATAAGAAAGAAAAAAAATAAGGAAATACCCATGCTTTTAAATACACTGCCTCGTTAGGGTTGGCCCACATGAGGCACTTAGAAGGTCAAATTTAATTTAGTGTATAACGTCAAGATTGGTTTGGTTTGTCACTCATTTTTCGGTCATTTTGTGCATACTTTAGGCTAATTAGATCGGGACCTACGGTTTAACGTGGATTCGAACCACTCACGAACATCCATGCCACCTCCAGGATTCGAACCTGACGGCTGTGGTACCTAAGGCCAGAGCGCTAACCACCACATATATAACATGAAGGGGCAGATTCAGTTTTCCTTCCAGAAAAAGTCCTAAGAGTTGTTTGTTGTCCGGAAAGAAAAACCGAAGCGAGTCACGTGACATGGAAAAAGCAGCTGCATTTAAACATATGCTATTTAATTGTTACGCTAAACAAATAATAGCAAGCACGCACTGAAACTTTCTAACAACATTGCTGAAACCAGTTAGGATGCCTAGAAAAACAGCGAGAAAAACTGAAAGGATCACTATTTTAAAGGAAGGATTGAGGACTTTATTTAGTTTCCTGGAATTTTTTAAGACATAATCACTAATATTAACAATAACAACAAAAATGGTTTGAATTGTTCGGTTTGGCTAGGAGGTATTAAGTCAAATGCGAATTTTTTTTCTTTTTCCTAATGCAGCTAGCGAATACTTAGGCAGTTATCTTTATGCCAAAAGCAAAGCCTGCACCGCTGTTACTCATTTAGCACTACCCAGGGGACATGTGTAGCTTGAAGATACGCTAAGGACGTGCGTAACACTACCTCCGCAACGCTCTACGATCCTATTAGACCGGGACCTATGGTTTAAAATGGATTTCAAGCCACTAACAAACCATCCCTGGCACCGCCGGGAGTCGAACCAGAAACCTGTGGCACCGAGCGCTAGGTTTGATTTGGTTTGGTTTGTCGCTCTATGGTCCTTTGTGCACACTTTAGGTAATTATACCGGCACTTACAGTTTAACGTAGATTCCAAACCATTCACAAACATCCACGCCACTACCAGGGCACCAACCGGGTGCCTGTGGTACCAAAGACCAAAGTGCTAGCCAATTGGCCATCAGGCTCCTTTTTTCGAATACTTCAAAATATTTTCATCACAATGTTGTGAATTAAATGTCTTTTAAAAAATTTCCAAGGACAAAACTCATAATTAAAGTAAACTGATTAAAATTTCCCCAAAACAAAAAACTTTCCTCTAGATAATTGCATCAATAAAAAAAAAAGAATAAGAAAAAAAAAAAAAAACTTTACATTTTAATAATTTCTTATATTCAAAATCGTTCAAAAAAAAAAAAAAAAAAAAATTCAAAATTATTCACGACTAAACACTGTTCCTATCTTCATCATCAGTACTTATAAAAAAAATAATAAATAAATAAAAACCCTTTATATTTTAATAATTTTTTTATCCAATTTTATTCAAAATCATTTTTAAAAATTCAAAAGTATTCACCACTAAACACTGTTCCAATCTTCATCAATACTTACTTATAAGGAAAAAAAAAAAAAAAAGTTTACATTTTAATAATTTCTTTTATCCAAACTTATTCAAAATCACTTTTTAAAAATCGAAATTATTCACCGCTAAAAACACTGTTCCAATCTTATTTGTACCAATTCTTTAACATTACGAAGAACAAGAACAATAAAGAAACATAGAAATTAAAATAAAGAAAACTTTACATTTTAATAATTTCTTTTATACAAATCTATTCAAAATCCCTTTAAAAAAAAAAATTATTCAAAATCTTATTCACCAATTCTTTAACATCGTTCCAATAAAGAAACATGGAAATTAAAATAAATTTTTACATTTTTAATAATTTCTTTTATACAAATCTATTCAAAATCCCTTTAAAAAAAAATTCAAAATTATTCACCACTTAACATCGTTCCAATCTTATTTGTAACAATTCTTTATAACATTACAAAAAAACAAAAACAGCAAAGAAACAAAATTAAATATAAAAAAACTTTACATTTTAATAATTTCTTTTATCCAATTTTATTCAAAATTACTTTAAAAAATTCAAAATTAGTCACCACTAAACACTGTTCCAGTCTTATTTATACCAATTCTTTAACATTACGAAAAATAAAAAACAGTAAAGAAACAACGAAATTAAAATTAAAAACTTTACATTTTAATAATTTCTTTTATCCAAAAAAAAAAAAAAAAAAAAAAAATCAAAATTATTCACCACTAAACACTGTTCCAATATTAAACTGTACCAATTCCTTAACATTACGAAAAACAAAGAACACTAAAGAAACATGAAAATTAAAAAATAAAAACAAAAAAAACAACTCAACCCAACTCGATGTTGAATCAAGCAAGAAGGCGGAACTGGGACATGGTGTCGTTAAAAATTTGTTTCGCAAAAGCTGTTCTTCTCTCCCTTCCCCCTTTTTCCTTCACCAAAAAAAAGCAGATGCAAAACACCAAGGGGAGGGGGAAGGAATCCCCAACAGTTATGTCACTCACAATCAGAACACGATACAATTCTGACGATAGAACTGGTTTTGAACAGAAAGCGCCTCCAGTTCTTTTAATGATTCTCAGAAGGCTTCGTTTCCTTTTGGCGATACCGGAACCACTGGAATGATACAGTTCTTGGAAATCTTTTCGTTTCTGTGTGTGTGTTTTCTTCACAGCAAGAAAATGGTGGCCTTTTCCGTTTATTTGGTTCAACAAATCCTTCTCTCTCCTCTCCTACCGCTGTCTTGTCTTCTCTTCTCCGGAGTGTTTTAATTAGTGGCTCATTATAATTTCGATGAGACAGCAAAGACTTGCCCTGGGGGATGCATGTGCTGTTGGAATCTTTAATGAGCAATGGGCTGGAAAATTAAATTCAGACGGTGACCAAAACAGATTTGAGATGAAAGGGGTAAAAAAAAGGATTGTGCATTGATTAGCTTGGATATTCCCAGAATTTTAATCAGAGACAACGGCTTTAATATAAGAAGAAGAAGAAAATGGTATTTTAAGGTCACAGATCAATTTAAATTTTGTTTAACCCAAATGCAGTGTATTGAGATAAGATAAACAGGTTTTTATACAACTGTAAATGTCATTGTTAAACTATAATACCAACTATTTCTCTGTGTCTCTGCCTTTGACGTTTATATTTATTTATATTAAACTCGTATGTAAAGAATATGTCAATAATTCTAAGCAATGGATCGAACAACATATGTCATTTATATAAATAGATTAACGATCTTTCGAATTTAGGTATACATTTTTTATACTTCCAGCATGTTTTTAAAAGAACTTATAAGGACACCGATAGTTTTCGAATTGTATTTTATTTCTGATTGTATACTTCAGTGGTCTTCAAAGTGGAGTACACGTAGTTTTACATATCTGCGAGAAGTAGTGTCATCTGCAGTTAATACCAACCATGGAAATATATTCTCTAATAAGGGATCTTAACACTGAAACCACGCATGGAAATAAATAATCTTCGAATTGCATTAATCAAAAACATAAAGGGCGGTACACAACGTTCTGAGCAGCTCAAGAACAATTAATTGGTATGAGATAGAGAACAAACTTACAAACAGAATTAAAAATAAAAATCTATTCAGAATGAGTTTGAAGGATTGAAAAACCAAATATCGAGATTGAGTGAGAACAGCAATATCTCCATTTAGTTTTACATATCTGTGAAAAGTAATGTCATCTGCAATTAATACCAAGTATTGAAATAAATTCTCTAATTAATGAAACAACTGGAATGATACAGTTCTTGGAAATCTTTTCGTGTGTGTGTGTGTTTTCCTCTCAAGAAAATGGCTTTTTCTGTTTATTTGGTTTAACAAATCCTTCTCTCCCCTACCGCTGTCTTGTATTCTCTGGAGTCTTTTAATTAGTGGCTCATTATAATTTCGATGAGACGGCAAATGTTTGGCCCCGAAAGACTTTCCCTAGGGGGATGCATGTGCTGTCGGAATCTTTAATGAGCATTGGGCTGGAAAATTAAATTCAGACGGTGACCAAAACAGTTTGAGATGAAAGGGGTAACAAAAAATGATTAGGTTGGATATTCCCAGAATTTTAATCAGAAACATGGCTTTAATATAAGAAGAAGAAAAACAAAGGTATTTTAAGGTCACAGATCAATTTAAATTTTTATTTAACCCATATGCAGGATTCTATGATAAGATAAGCAAGTTTTTATACAATTGTAAATGTCATTGTTAAATTATAATACCAACTATTTCTTGGATCTCTCGCCTTTGATGTTTATATTTATTTATATGAAGCTCATATGTATGCAAAAGAATATGTTAATAATTCTAAGTAATGCATCGAACTACATTTGTATGAACAGATTAACGATCATTCGAATTTATGTATAAATTTCTTATTCTTCCATTAGCTTTTAGAAGAGCTTATAAATACCGATAGTTTTTACCGATACTGATAGTTTTCAAAGTGTATTTTATTTTTGATTGCATACGGCAGCGGTCTTCAAAGTGAAGCCCATGATGGGGAAGGTGAGTACACAATGTGATACTTGTACGCCCAAAACGCAGGTTAACGTATGCTAGGTTCTGTGCAGTTCAAGAACAATTATTGGGTATAAAAAAAAAAAGAAATGTTACAATCCGAATTGAAAAAAGAATCTATTCAGAAAGGCTGGACGGGTTTGAAAAACCTAATATCCAGATTGAGTAATCATAGCATGCAAATAAATTTTCTAATAAAGGATCTTAACATTAAACTAAACGTGGAAATAAATGACCTTAACATCAAAACCAAGCATGAAAATAAATTCTTTAATAAATCATTTAAATATTAAAACCAAACATGAAAATAAATTTCTTTAATAAAAGATCTAACATTAAAATCCCAGCATGGAAACAAATTCTCTTATAAATGACCTTAATATTAAAACCAAACATGAAAATAAATTTCTTTAATAAAAGATCTAACATTAAAATCCCAGCATGGAAACAAATTCTCTTATAAATGACCTTAATATTAAAACCAAGCATGGAAATAAATGATCTTCGAATTTGCATTAACCGAAAACAGCCAACCAGATTTTTTCGATAATCATTGAGCAAACGCAATAAATAACATTGCTCGCAATAAATTATAATTAAAAATTTTGATTTGCAATTTAATTTTATATGTATGTACAGTGTTTAAAATAATAAAAAAACAACAACAAATAATTTGATTTTCAACTACACGCACGCACACACACACAAACACATGTATGTAAATTATATTATATATGGGATTCAACTTTTAATTATTTTGGTCTTAGGTATAAGGAACTTAACTGAGCAAAAATACTAAGTCATTATTCAAAGTGCAGGGTGATTATAATTAAAGTCCCATTTTCAAAATGCTGTAAAAAAAAAAAAAAAAGAATCACTCGTCACAATGAGTTCAAATTTAAATTGAAGAAAGAGGAAACGGTATGGTATCAAAAAAAAGTTCCACCGATTTTCCATCCAATTTAGTATGACCTTGTCGTGGTGGATGGGCTTTCCACTCACAGTGTTACAACTGTTGATTGACTCGGAAGTCATTTTTCCGTCAAAAACCGAAACAATCAAGCACATTGAACATTACAGTTGGTTTAATGTGCACCTCATGCCAAATACGTTGTAATTTCGATTCAAACTATCACTGGCAGCCGAATTCACTTTCTTTATGCCGCTTACAGCGCCCTCTATTAATACACTTTAGAATTTTTTTGGATGCCGTACCGTTTCTCCATTCTTCAAATATCTTCAGTTCAAATTTGAACTCATTATGGTGAATGTTTCTTTTTTTTCAACATTTTGAAAGTGAGACTTTAATTATAATCATCCTGTAAAAGACCAAGAGAAATAAAAAAAAAAAGTTAAAAAAATAAAATAATAAAAATAAAAAACACTCAAGACCTAAATATGTAAAAATAAAATAAAGACACTAATTAAAAAATAAATAAATGAAATTAATATATCATCTACCAACAAGAAAAATAAACAGTACCACGATATAATCTTTTTTTTTTCCACCCCAGTTACAAAAAGAAAGGAAGTATTCATCAATTTACTTACGTGCTGAGAACACTTGGGACTGATTGCACTGGACATCAAGATCAATAATGGGGTAATCATACTTTCTCGTTAATTTGAACGTTCCTGTAGCTTTATCTCCAGAGAGATCATAAAGAAAGCGGGCACTTAATTTCAGCAGTAAATCGTACGATCTGGTGTGTAGCATTTGGGGAAATAAAGCAAATGGCGAACACATGCAATTCGATGTAAGAAATTTGCAAATGGCGTAAAGAACTTTTTGAGGGCATCTTTTAGAATGCATCATCAAGAATTGATTTTGATCTTTAGAATGATCATCAAGAATTGATTTTGATCTTTTAGAATGATCATCAAGAATTTGCATCATCAAGAATTTTAGTTAAGATGGCAATGGATTAATTGAAAAAAACCTTCTATTTGTTCTGGTGAAATTTTTGAATAATCTTTTAAAAAAAAAAAAAAAAAAAAAAAAGGAAGAAAAAAAGTAATTGAAAAAGAATAAAATACAAACAATTTAAAGATATTGTTGCCAGATCTTAATCTTCAATAGGAACCACACCGAATTCGAATTCGCATCTGCGTTAAAACTAATAAAAGCTTCTTTTCTTTTTTTCTTAACTTTGACTGTAAGAATTGTTCGTCCTCGTTCTTGGTAAATTGTGGGCTATTTATTGTTTATAAAAACAATAATTAATGTGCTTATAATTTGACTATCCGTTAGACTGTTTATAAATTTTGTTTATTTTCCTTTTTCGTTGAGCTTTTTATTCTGATTATGGTAAAAGATGTTACACATTCTTTTTTTTTTTCACTTTTATATTAATTTAGTATAAAAAGTACTGGATAAATTGCTGTCAAATTGTTTTCCTCAAAGTTTATAAAGATTGTCTCTAAATTTTGTGAGTATCATTTAATAGTATTTTGTTTTCAATTGTTCTTTGCTATGCAATACATGTTTAATAATATTAAAATTAAATCGGAATGCTGTTTATCTTATTTAGTAATGCATGTTGTAGCATTTTTTTTCTCTCAAAAAAGAGTTTTGGCATTTAATTCCCATGAGAGAAGAATGTATATTCTTTGACAAATACATAATAAGAACCCTTCACTCAAATTTGACAGCAGATAAGCAGTGTAGTGGATATTTATATTACATGCAATTAGTATTTTTGCACTATTGAGAACAACCAGTCACTCAAATCTGATAGCAGATATACGATATCATGTATAATGAGACTCAGGAAATTAGCGAAAGTCTGTGCAACCTTCACAGGTGGAAACAATTATAGTTGAATATGAACTATACCATGAGTTGTTCCATCATGATTGTACTGTACTTATCGCGAACTTACATTAAACTTGTATATTTGTCGTGAAATACTTGTGATTTAATCATGCACAAGTGGTGCCCATGAACTTGAAAGTGACCACTTCTTGAAGCTGTTATAGGTCTAAAATAGGCCGAGACATTACAGCATGTTTAACAATGCTAAGTGCATAAGATTCATATTTAAAAAACAGTAGCATCAATTAGAAGAATTAAATAAATCATTTAATTTTATTTCATTAATTTTATAAAACTATTTTTCATAACTTAAACTTTTTATTTCTAAGATAATAGAATTATTTCAATTCACAATTAACAAATATATAAATTTATTCGTAGTTGTTTACCCTTAATTGTCTTATAATATTAAGGTTCTGTTATTTGAAATAAAATCTCAATTTATTTTTATTTGCTTAATAATAATAATAATAATAATAATAATAACAATTTATTATTTGAAAATTAGTAGTAATTATTCGGTGAAGGGTAACTTTAAGAATTTATATTTGTTCATGTGAGCTAGGGAATAGAAATATACATATTTATTTTGATATACATATTTATTTAGGTGTGCATATTTATTTTGATATTGATGTACGTGTTTATGAAGAAACACTGTGAAACTCAGAACAATAATGAATAAATACAAATAAAGTAAAAATTTTAAAAATAAATATATTTTAACTCAGAAAATCTAGTTCAATTAAAAACTTTATTTTGATTATTAAGTATTTTATACAATGATGTTAAATAGATAAAAAGAACACGTAATAAATATAATAAACAACTCATATTTGTGGAAGTTTTCTATTTAAAATATTTAAATATCGCATTGCACTATTCAGAGATTTATTGACGGTTAAATATTTATTTAAATAGTTAATAATTATTAAAAGATTTAGTTTTTTGTTGTATAATGTTAATAATGTTAATAATTTTAGATTATTTGATTATTAATTATTGAAAAAGGTAGAAAAATAATGATTTTTTTATTATATTGAGTATTGTATATGTTTATTGGGTTGAGCATCTGTATAAAATATTTCATTTTTATTATTTGTATCATTTACATTAAACAAATTAAGTTCGTATAATTATTACTGAATACATAATTTTTATTTTAAGAATTATATTTACCAAAAATAAAATAAGAATAGTTTTAAAATTCTTTGAATGCACCTTTACCGTTACAAATTATAAACAGTGTCCTCTTTTTTTGCTGCTCAATACTATTATTCAAATTAAATTTACCGGAGAATGATTTAGCTTGATTTTCAAATAAGACTTGTTGTCTGTCGTCCGCGTGGCCTAACGGATAAGGCGTCTGACTTCGAATCAGAAGATTGCAGGTTCGAATCCTGTCGCGGACGTTTTTTTTTTTATTTCTTTTTATTTTCAATATTTCTTTAGAATATCAGGGGACAAAATGAAGTTAAGACGAAATTTTCTCAACAGCCTTTTCTGTTTTTCCCTTTTAATATTATTGACCTCTGTTTTAATTAATTTTGTTAATTAAACTATTATAGAATTTATACCAACTTAAATGCATTTATTAATTAATATTCTTTAAAGGAAATTGGGAAATGCATTTATTAATTAATATTCTCTAAAGAAATTGGGAAATGCATTTTAATTTTACAACAAATTTTTTTCTGATTTTTTTCAAAGTACATATCTTAAAACATTAAATGTTTTATTTGATGAATTTTTTTATATTTAAACAAAATTTAATTTAACATTTTAAAGCAAATTTTCTTAAATGCCTTGAATGAATTTAGAATATGGGCAACTCGTAAATCATATCTGAATTTCTATTAATTATAATTAACATATAAATATCTATTTTGATTTATCAAAGAAAATGTTTTTAGTAAATTGGCATGATAACATTTAATAAAAAAAAAATGCAGTAAAAGGAGAATAATAATAAATTGTTAAGCTATTTTTAAAATTTACATTTTACTTTCTTTAAAGAAGTATACTCTAAGATCTAATTAACAAACATTTGAGATGGAAAAGTCTCTAAAATGTCATATAAATAAATAAAACAATTTTGTTTTCGATTTCACTTTTTATTATTATTTTATTTCTTTATTTTTATTTATTTAGTGCAATTCAATTCATACTTTTTTTTTACATTGAAATAAATGAATCTTATTTTTATGAAAGTATTAGTAATTCTAAACAAAAAATTTTTTCAACATAATTATAAAACCAATTTCTTATATTTTACGACAAAAACAAAAAACATCATTAATTTTTAGGAACTTCATGTCAGATTTATTTCCATTAAGATTCCTTAAAAACTACAATATGTTCGTTGCCTCTGTAATTATTTCTTTCAAGAATAAAATAAGTTGAAATTTCGAAAACAATCAACAAAAATATTCAAAGAAAGTTTTCTGAATAAAGAAGTGGAAAAAAAAAAAAAAAATGTTTAAAAAATGAAGAATTTATGACCTACCTCCTAATATATCACTCGCGTAAACCGTACAATTTTCTACTTAAAATAAATACCTAATAACTATGCTTAAAGTTACAAATTACCCGTAAAGTCTTTACATCTTCTTTTCCCACAAAATTCTAAATTATTCTTCGTTTTTTTGTTTTTTTTGTGTGTGGTATTTAAACAGTCATAAGCAGCCGATTTAGCTTTCACTATCAAATTTTTGTTCAGGTCAATATTATTTTTTACAAGCTTGCCACAATTAAAATATTTTAAATTTTTACCTTCTGTGTTCTTGGATTTCGCTAATTGCTGAATATTCTTGTAAGCAATTAATGTGTAAGTAAGAATGTTCATCAATGTAATGTGTAAGAATGTTCATCAATGTAATGTGTAAGATGATTCATCAATGTAACGTGTAAAAATATTCATCAATTTAATATTTAAGAAGATTCATCAATGTAATGTGAAACGATATTTAAAATGTATTGTTTAAGAATATTTATCAATTTAATGTGTAAGAATATGCAACAATCTAATGTGTCAGAATATCCGTCAATACAAGTCAGAATATTCATCAATGTAACGTTTAAGAATATTCATCAATGTAATGTGAAATGATATTTAAATTGTATTGTTTACGAATATTTAACATCATTTAGCTAGTCAATTAATATTCACATGGCAGTTTATCACTTGGTAGTAATTCACAAGAATTCAGGCTGAAGTTTTTCTATAGCTTCATTTTCTATTCAAAATTTATGATTTATTTACAAAAAGAATCATATTTATAAGTTACAAAGAATCATATTTTATGACTTCTTAGTTGTGATCAATGCAACTCTAAACCATACAAGTTGGGCAGCTATGTAATATGATATCCTGATGGCCATGTTTCAACAATTGTTTTCATATTCAGTTCCAACCAACAACAACACTGATTCTAAATTTTTATTAGTCAAGTTGTTTTCATATTCGTTAATATCCTAACATTAAGTTTTTGTTCGAAGATATTTATTAATGAAAAAGAATTTGAAATATACAGATGCATTACTTACAGATATAATGGCAACTTGAATCCATATTGAATTTATTTCGTAGGTTTTTCATCTGTTTTGTATACAGGGGATTTTAAACTGTTATGATTCGAGAGCATCTTCGAACAAAATGGCAAAAGATCTAATTCTAACAATACTAACCATAAAAATACAACAGTACAAAAATATTACGTGCTTGTAAAAATTTTTAAATGTTACGTGCCATGCGATTTATTAAAGTTAAGAAATCACTAATGCCAGTGACTTATTACTAGCAGACTAGATAGTTTGAAATTGTACGTAGACTAGGCAACTTTAAATTATATGCAAGCTGGTTAAATTTCAAAATGTAAGCAGACTAGTTGGTTTGTAATTGTACGTGGACTAGATAATTTTAAATTATATGCATTCTAGATAGTTTGAAATTTTAGACTAAATATGCAGGCTAGGTAGTTTCAAAATGCAAACAGACTAGGCAGTTTGTAATTGTTAATTGCGTAGAGTAGTTCATTTTAAATTCTATGCAGACTAGGTAGCTTCAAAATGTAAGCAGTTTGAAAGTGCACGCAGACTAATGGAAGACTGCGTGCAAGCATACGGCCTGCCGATGCATTTAATGCGATCTGCCTCTCTATATGGCCATTTTAATTTAAAAATGTCATCGGTAATTTTGAAAGGATATTCAGATTCTGATGTACGATTAAAATAGTGGATAATTGGGACGTTTCAACAGAGCATAATGAGATGACAGAAGACCTTCACATGCTCCAATGATTTGCATCTAACTCAGCGATCTCCAAAATGTTTCTATCGTGTACCAGTTAGAGGAAAATAATTAAAAGTTATATTAGTAATACCCTAATAATATAATATTACATATATATACACGTACATATAATGGACAAAAGATATCCATCTGTTAATACAACCAGAGTCTTAAAGAACAATTATTTATGATGCAAGCGGTGTTCATGTGAATCCAGACTATCTCGAACTGTTTAATGTTCTTTTTTTTTTTTTTTTTTTTGTAACTTTTAAAAATGTAAATAAAATTAGTAAGCAGCAACCCAGCCTGCTGATTGCGTGTTATAAAAGTAGATATTTAAATATTTTATTCCTTTTTTTTTTTTTATTTTGTTGAAGAATAAAAGAACAGATTCTTTCTGAATAACAAGATAGCTTGGTACACTTTGATGTGTCGCTCTACAGTCATTCCGTGCACATTTCAGGCTAATTAGACCTGGGACCTACTGTTTCACGTAGATTCCGAACCACTCACAAACATCCATGCTACGGTCAGGATTCGAACCTGAAGCCTGTGGTATCAACGGACAGAGCTCTCGCGAATTGCCATCAGGCCGCAAAGTAGCTGCTCTTCTTTTTTATCTCTAGGACCTTTTCCATTTTATTAATAGATGCGTTTCATACTAAATAATGTATTAAAATACGCAATCCTGCATGGATTAACAATTTGTTGTTAGGTATAAACAAAATTTAAAAGGGGGAAGCCCCCATTTTTCTGCTTGTTGACTATAAAAAATCTAACCGAATACTAAAACATTTTTAAAGAAATGCAATATTATGCAGCAATTTCCTTTAAATTATATTCTGTTATTTATTCATAATTATTTATAAAAATAGAAATATATATATATTTGATAATTTCCTTTTTTTTTTTTTTTTTTTTTTAATGTGCCGCCATGTTAACGTAAGTATGTGCAATTAGCGGTTTTCACAAGTTTACATATCTCTGGTGCATACAAACTATAGCAAGTAGCTGAAAATCGTTTGGTAAAGTTGAAAAGCCCTGTCCATAGGTGCTCAAAATAGCTCTATTATCTCTCCATCGGTCATAACCATAGAGCAAGCGAGTTCTTACTCGTAAGCAGTTGACAAACAACGTTTGACATAGGAAGTTCTTGGTAAACCGTTATCTTGATGACCCCATTGACTTTTCGCGCAGCTTTTTATCGTTGGTAGCCACTCTTTCTGCGACCCCACCCCCACCCCCCAGCCTGCAAGTACTCGGGTTGGTGGAGAATGTGCCCTTCCCATAATTGCGGCAATTCAACCCTTTCTGGTTCCCACAGCGGGGGTTAGCATTTCACGCACAATGAAGAAGGCACGTCTGGGGCTAACCGCAGCGATACAAGGAATCGGTCTGTCGTAAAAGTCAACAATGCAGGATTCACCGGGGTTTCTCGGAAGCTCCCGACCCCCACGGGGTGAGAGGCATCTTCTTTTTTGCCAGATGACTTCTTGTTAATCCGTCGCTGATTAACTTCCCAGAAATTCGTCTTCTAAATGGACATCTCCCGTGAAGAATGCTTTTGGGATCATGTTTTCTTTTTTTCCTTTCTCGGAAACCACAAAATTGAGGGTTGGTTCCATGTTATTTGAATGCTTGTATAGATTTCCCGTAATGTTCAAGAAAGTTGTGTTTTGTAATAAGTATTGGTATTTAATTTCTAATAACGGGTAAAGAACTAATAGAGGGTTAAAAGAATTTCTTAAAGCTGGACATGGATGGACGGATTTTTTTTTTTCCTTTTCGAAGGATTTGGATTTCGTTTCTTCATCTCCAGTATACAAAGCCAGTTGATTTTTGACCAAATTCATAGAAAATTTGACTAATAAAGTAAAAATTTGAATTTGTCTTCTAATGGACATCTCCCGTGTAGAATGCTTTTGGGATCATGCTTTCTTTTTTTCTTTCTCGGAAAACACAAATTGAGTGGTCGGTTCTATGTTATTTGAATGATTATATAGATTTCGAAATGTTAAGAAAGTTGCCCTTTGTAATGGTTATTGGTATTTAAAGAATTTCTGAAGGGTTGCATATGGATGGATGGATTTTATTATTATTTTTTTGGGGGAGGATTTGAATTTTGTTTCATCTTCCGGCATAACTGTAACTGCATAGTCGGTTGATTTATCCATCAAATGGAATGCGTGGTCGAGTTGAGATTTAAGAAAAATTATTATAGTCATTAATGACCCGACTGTGAACGTATTACATTCAAAAATAAACATACAATATGAAAAAAGATGAAACTAAGTATACAATATGAAAAAGAGGAAGCAAATATTGAATAATACGACTTAAGTTGTAGTGTGACACTGTGATTGACCGGAAATTAATTCATACAGCATGTAATGACACTTTAGAAGACACTAAAATAATAATTAAATTTAATTTGTATCAGGTAGTAAGAACGTTTATCACAAAACTTCACCATTCGATTCTTGCCCACTCTGTCTTCTGATTGGTTAATGTTTTGCGATGTGCGATCTTAGTATTAGTGGGAATCCAGCTTTAAAATGACAATTTTTTTCTTTGCAAACTTCTTGCTTAAAACTCTTTCAGCAATTCAACCCAGAAAACAAATTTTTGGAAAACTTTCGTAGAAATGACCCTTTACTATGAAAGAAGAGCCGGTTATTAAAATTTAATGCAAACAAGTACTAACAAACAGAGGTCACGATCTATTTGTAACTGGTTTGATTAAAATTTACAGTACTTGGGTTTCATATGTATTATACATATAATTATTGCGATATTAAATATTCGTCTATAAATCTGCTTTTTGCATACTTTATGCCAACTGGTAAACAAGACTTGGCTCAAATTTGTCTTTTATCGCTAAGAACAGAGATTTTTTTTTAATATTTTACGTTTTTAATTTTACTGTCTTGATTCCATTTATATTCCTACATCCAGTAACAAGCTGCCTGATAGCCAATTGGCTAGCACTGTGCTCTTTGGTACCACAAGCTTCAGGATCGAATCCTGGCCATGAGTGAGTGGTTCGGAATCCACGTTAAACTGTAGTTTCTGGTCTAATTGGCCTAAAAGTGTGCCAAATAATGACCGTAGAACGATAAACCAAATCTTTCATAGTGAGCAGTTCTTTTTCCGGAAGTTCTCCCAAAAACTTTTTCCACAGAATTAATTGTTGAAAGAGTTTTTAAGCAAGAAGTACGTCAAAAAAAAAAAAAAAAAAGATGTGACTCTACAACTGGATTCCTACTTAACACGAAGATGCCACATACTGTATATAACATTAGCCATTCAGAAGACCAAAGTGGGCAGGAGACCAAGCTTTTGAATGGCGACGTTCTGTGATAAACGATCTTAATATCTGATGGAAATCCAGTTTAATTGTCATTTTAGTATCTTCTGAAGTGATATTACATGATGTATGAATTCATTTCAGGTGAATCAGAGAGTCACATGATCAACTTAAGCTGCATTGTTCAACATTTACTTATTGTCCAACTTTACTTAATATTTGCTTATTGTATGCTTAGTTTTATGCTGTGCTTATTGTATGCTTAGTTTTATGATGTGCTTATTGTATGCTTAGTTTTTATGATGTGCTTATTGTATGCTTAGTTTTATGCTTTGCTTATTATTGTTATGCTTTATTTGTGTATGTTTTGCTTAGCATGCTTATTATTGTACGTTAACTGCATGTTATGCTTATTGTGTAAGCTTAGTTTTATGTTTTGCTTAGCATGCTTATTTTTATGCTTGTTGTGGGCCTAGTTTTATGCTTATTGTGTGCTTAGTCTTATGCTTGTTGTGTGCCTAGTCTTATGCTTATTGTGTGCCTAGTCTTATGCTTATTGTGTGCTTAGTCTTATGCTTATTGTGTGCTTGTTGTGTGTCTAGTCTTATGTTTATTGTGCGTTTAGTTTCATGCTTATTGTGTGCTTAGTTTTATGCTTATTGTATTCTTAGTTTTAATTGATTAGTTAGTTTTAATTAGCTTATAGTGTGCAAATAATGACGGTAGAGCGACAAACCAAATCTCAAGTAACGATGGGAAAAGTGTAAGGGATCGGAAGATAAGAGATTAGTCGGAAAGAATGAATGTTAAAAGCAATCGTATCCACTGTCGGGCGGCTATTGTAGCATTAAACAGGCGCCATCTTTATTTTCGGCAGAGACAGACTCATCAGCGTTACGATTTCCATCACTTTCCGATCCCGACAGATAAATAAAAGTAAAGCACCAGTTACCCGAATTGTAAAGAACCGGGGTTCAGCGAGATTCATTGGCGGTTTTACCTCGTTAGACCCGACAGGACGAGGCATTCAGAAAGTCTTCGAGTTTTACCTCATTTGTCAAGTTCTTCTTTCTGCTCGCCACCGAGGTAGGGCCGGGCTAATGACCATCGGACGACACGGGAGGTCACTGTCTGGCTGGAACTTGTCACTTTGGAAGCGGTGAGTATGGTTCGGGGAATTTCACACCTGACTGTGATGAGTGACATGCGAAATACCCTCTTTCATTCACTGGTAACCGCACTGAATGCCAGATCGGCTGTCCTCCAGCCTCGTCCTTTTCTCTTTTCATTCGCACCATGCAGTTTTGTTGGAACTGCTGAGCGAGCAGTTCCGGAACAAACTGCAATCGCAGCGCATTCTATCCAATTTAAAAACGAATTCCTTTTTAAAAAACACGTAGGTATACAAAAAGTAAATAGAGGGTTAGACAGGTTTGGTATTGTTTAATAATGGGTTAAAAAGTGTGCAGTGGCTGTAAAAATTAAACAATTTATGCCCTATTGTATTGATATCTCCTAGCAAAAAAAAGTAGAATTGCAGAAATTTAATCATTAAAATTTACCAGTAAAAAAAATATTTTTAATTTAATTTTTAGCGTTTTTTATCCAGAATTTTAGTCAAATAAAAAATGATGAATAATTTCAATAAAAGGATTTTGTAATTACAATGTGAACTGAAGTAATTAACAGAATGATTACAATGTTTTCATCATCATTAGAGGCGCAGCAGCCTCATTGTGGACCAAGGCTATCTGCCTGTTGGCAGATCCCTAAACATGCGATGTCTCCTCCTTTTATGGGGTAGGGTTGTCAGCTCTATGCCCTATGCCTTACAGTCATATTGTGATGGGGACCTAGGGTTGAAAGTGGATTCCGAACCACTACAAGCCTCCATGGCACCGCCGGGTCTCGAAGACGAAACCTGTGGCATCGGGAGCCAGAGCACTAGCCACTCGGCCATCAAGCCCGATTGCAATGTTTAATGGGTCAAAATATTATATACGAGTAAATGAAACGATGGGACCTGATGGCCGAGTGACTGGTGCGCTGTGCCGCAGGGTTTTGATTTCGAGTCATGGTGGAGCCATGGAGGCTTGTAGAGGTTCGAAATTCACATTAGACAGTAGATCCCTGTCCAATATCACTGTTTAAACTAGGGCTGATAACCCTATTCCATAAAAAAAGAAAACATCTCTTGTTTCGAAATCTACCAGTATGTAGATGGTCTTGGCCTACCAGGGGCTGTTGCTCCATTGAAGGAGAAGAACGAAACCAATCAAAAGGAAAATGTAACACTCTCTGGAGGGGTTAATAAATCCATGTGCATTCAATGGCGTGCAAGTGTCAGATGGACATTTTTTTACTGTTCATCAATTTCATACCTTTTTTCATGATTTGAATGTTACAGGCTCCTCTTCTAGCTTCGAAAACGTCTGAGCGAAGAAAAGTCTTGGGATGTTAATTACTTTTTTACGTGAAGGCTTGTTTTATGGAAAAATATTTGATGTTCCACCCTTTTTTTCAGATTAAGTTAACACATTTTACTTGTTTGTTTAAGGGGCTTCATTGCAAAGACGTAGGCTACGAGTGTGATAAGTTCAAAGAAATATCTGCAGTAGACGGAGGGATAGCAGTTTCATAGCTCGTCGAAGGGTGCTGGGTGAGTATGACACAATGCTCCATCTCGACGAAGTGCAAATTTGGTGGTTCTCTGGGTCTTATTAATATGAGAGTATATTATTACGCATACACAATCGCCAGGTGCTTATTGAGGTTTTTTTTTTTTTTACTTCTATTCTGATCAGCATACCTCTTTCATTGATATTGGTACTGTTCTAAAATGACCTTTATCTCTTTCGACAGATGATGCAAACATTTCTCAAGTATGCAGTAATTTCTTCAATAAAGGTGCCATTGCTTAATACCATTCTAAAATCATGTTGGATGCCATCAGGGGTTCTCAGTACTCTTCCAAACCGTAGGAAAACGGCCGTGTTCATTTGAATCATACTTTTACTGTGTTTAAGACAAATGAATTTTATGTGCCCATTCTATGTGATGTTCACCAACTATGATTGTCAGTCACTTTAAATCGTAGTTCCCTGTCTAATATAACTGTAGAACGTTGGGAACCCCGTTAAAAGAAAACATCTCCTGCTTCAGATTCTGCCAGTAGGCGAAGTCATGATCTAACATGGACTGTACTGGCAGGACGTTAGTTTGTTGATGATTGCATCTCACTTTTAGATCTTCATTCTTTCTTTATGCAGGATTTGCTTGAGGGCAATAAACTGGCGTAAGAATTCGCTTTGTGCCGAGAAGATGACATATTTGTTGAAGAACAGCTCTAACAGACTGTGGTCCGTGGTCACTGATGAGTCATTGTGGAATTCCATAACAAATGAATATTTTTTTTTTTTTTCCAACAGAATTATCGCACACTCCTTCCTAGTGGTGTTTTGGAAGGCGAAGGGTTGTTCTACCCCTCCCCCTTTTTATATTACTAAGAATTTAACAAGCATTCCAGTTGATCATGTATCGGGTTGTCCTTGTGTTCCAACGAATTTCTCACTCTGACGTCACTGGTACATCTCGTCGTTGAACAGTTAACCGCGAAGTATAAATTTAGATACTTAGCTCAGTACTGAAAAATGTTACACCTACTACCTCATGACTAACAGCTAAAACCTCAACTAAATGAAGTGCGGTTATAACAGTTAACTAAATTCATCTCGTCTATGTTGTAAATATAACCTTCCTTTTAAGAATAAAAGGCAAAATTGCTGTTGCCATATTCTTAAAAGTTTTATACCAATGAATTCAGATTAATATGTTGAATATCCTAATGTGCTGAAGATTATTTATAAAGGTATAATTCCCAAATAAAATAATTACAATAGTAACTCTATAAATAAATAAATTAAAATCTTCTATAATAATAATATATTTCTATAAATAATAATATATTAAAATCTTCGTAAGAATTTTAATATATTATATGTAATCATGTGTATTAACTGAACATTTATTAATGTTGCTAACTAAATAAATTCAATAATTACATTATGGAGCCTAATGGCCAAGTGACTGGATGCCATTGATGTTTGTAGCGGTTCGAATCCATTTTAAACCTTAGGTCCCAATCTAGTATGGCTGTAGAGCCTTGCCCCACCAAGGGGTTGTTGCGCCACTGATGATGATGATGGCGAATTACGTTAGGTAATGAAATGAGGAAAACACTTATATATTAATTTTAATTTATTATTAATAATTTAAATATATTTTTGCTATCTAAAATTTCACGAGCATCTAAACATTTTTTAGCATCTTCATTGATTCAACTACCCCATGGTGAGGCAAGGCCGTTTACCTGCTGTCAGATTTCGTGACAAAAGATGTTTCTTTTTTCGGGGTTGGGTTGTCATCCCTACGCCTAATGCCCTACAGCCATATTAGACCCAGTTTAAAGTGGATTTCGAACCACTACAAGTATTCATGGCACCACCTGGGCTCAAAACCTGCGGCGCCGAATGCCAGAGAGCTAGTTATTCTGCCATCAGGCCCTCGATTTCTTACCTTAAAATTTCATTTTACGTTATCACACTATAGGCGACGCCGTATTCCCAGATTTCATTAGAATGTAAAATCATTAATTATTAACTTTTTGTCATATTTAAATAAGATTTTTCTTTTTAAATTTTAATAATTTGTAGTCCTCTTACATATTAGCCATTTATCGGTATGTTAGACGACTACATATCCTCAATATTTTTGATTAAGATTTTCATCTTGATTTTTTACTTAAATTCATGCATTAGAAACTTATTTAATCAATAAAAAAATGGCTCAAATCACTACAAACTGAAACACAGAAATTCAATTACATATTTTCTGTACTAAAAATTCGTCATAAATAATTCGTTAAAATGCAAATTAGAATTCAAAGTAGTTGACTTTGATATTCACTTATTTTAACTGGCAACTGAGTACCGATTATGGAGTACCAATGGGGTTCGATCCCTTAACCTCCTCATCTTCATTCATATATAAAGTTACGATTAATTATTGGCTGCTTAAAATGTTAGTAAAATGATAAAAAATAATGTTTCTAAAAATTTAAAAATGATACTCTGAAAAGGTAAAAATACTTAAAATAAAATAAAAGTAAGATAAAAGTTTAAAATATAAAAAGAAAAAGAATTTAAGTTACAAATTCAGTACAATTAGGGACACTTATTTTAAGTACTTTTTTCTTCGTTTGCGTTTATGAAGTTGGCGTTATTTTATGTTCATTTTCTTCATTCTCAACTGCACCATGGTGGGCTAAGGCCTTCTGCTTTCTGGTCGCTTTCGAGGCAGGAAATGTTTTCTTTTTTGTACGGGATAGTATTGTCAACCCTACACCCTACAGTTATATTAGACCGCGACCTACGGTTTAAGGTGGATTCCAAACCACTACAAATATTCAAACCACTACAAATATTCATTTTTTAGTCATCTTTTCATCATCATAAAAAAGTACAAAAGGAATAATTTCTTTGTTAGATTTGTTTGTTTGTTTTACTTACGTATAAAACCCCCTTACATTTTTTTAAATCACTAACTAGTGTTTAAAAGCAAAACTTCTACTACACTTTTTGTCTAAATGTCGAAAAAAGAGATTCTCTACAACAAAATTAACAAAAATCAAAATTTCTCAAATCTACAACATTTTTGTTTTCCAAAGAAAATTATTTTTTTTACTCTGAGTAAATCAATTACTGTTTTAAATAATAGCTATCCTTCTTTTTTTTTTCTACTTTTTTACTGGTTTACTTTTTTTTGGCGGAGTCTGGGACATCAAGCTAGAATAATATCATGTTCCCACAAAAAAAGTTTGAAGGAAAAAGAAGTTCGACGTTCAAATATTTTTTAGCCATCTTTTTCATCATCATGAAAAGTACAAAAGGAATAACTTTTTATTAGGTTTTTTGTTTTACTTTACGTATAAAGCCCCCTTCATTTTTTTTTTTTTTTTGATAAAAAAAAATCACTAACTAGTGCTTAAAAGCAAAATTCTACTGTATTTTTTCAAAATGTCGAAAAAAGAGATTTCTTTTTAAGTTCAAATCGGATTTTTTTTCAGAACTATTTTTTTGGCGAACGACTACAAAAACGGAGGCGAAAAAAAGGTTAAACCTGGAACTCGTTGAGCTTATTTTCCAGGAATTCCTTCTGTTCCTCTCTGTATTTTTTAAAAACAGTTTTCGAAAAAAAAAAAAAAATCTCTTCAAAAATCCCTCACCAGATGAAGAATTCCCATTTAATCCAGGCCATCTTTTTCCTGCGCTGTTAAGAGTAGAAATTGAACTTGCCTCGTCTCCAAGTTTTTGGATCTGATTTCTTAGAGTTTCGGCGAAACAAATGTTTTATTTTTATTCGATGGCATTTCTTTGATTGGTGAAAGATGAAGTTTTCTGGGAATTTGGTGTCACTCGATATAAAACTCTGTGTCTCACAGATTCAAGAACCGATGCTTTTCCATTCACTTTAAAGGAGCCGAATATTTCCTATACCATACAATGTTAAAATCATTTACTTTGATGAAGGTTTTCTCAGAAACTACTAAAACTTGCTGTCTTGAAATTTATGTACGTTTAAAAAGTTTTTGAGGGGAGTATATTTCTTAAATATTATAAAAAAATAAATATATTGAAATTATCCATCCACAAATTTTGACATTAGCAGGCGGCGTGATGACCAATTGGCTAGTTTTTTTATCTTTCGTAACATAGTCTTCATGTTCGATTCCTGGAGGCGGCATGGATGTTTGTGAGTGGTTCGGAATCCACGTTAATCCACGTTTCTGAAAGTCCTGGTCTAATTAGCCTAAAAGTGGCATAAAATGTCAATAGAGCGACAAACAAAAACCTACTGACAGATTTAGAGATAGGAGATGGTTTCTTTACATTTTAGGAATTAGTGTTGCGAGATCTACAATCATATTAGATCGAAACCTACGATTTAAAGTGGACATCTCAAACATCCATAGCACCGCCGGTAAAATGTGTGTACCTAGCGCCACAGCGCTAGTCACTCTGCATCAGGAATAAAATGAAATAAAAATAAAATAAATATAAAATTTTTTCGTTATATGGCAAATCTACGACATTTTTATTTTCCAAAGAAAATAATTTTTTTTTCTAGAGTAAATTAATTACTGTGTTGTTTTTATTCGTACTTTTTCAACTTTTTTTTAGTAGTTTTTTTGGCGAAGTCTTGGATTTCAAGCTAGAATAATATCATGTTCACACAAAAAAGGTTGAAAAAAAAAAAGTCGAAAGTCAAATATTTTTTAGACATCTTTTCATCATCATAAAAAGTACAAAAGGAATAATTTTTTTATTGGTTTTCTTTTGTTTGTTTCTTTTACTTGCTTCATTTTTTTTAAAAAACACTAACTAGTCACTAAAAGCAAAAATTCTACTGTATTTTTTTCTAAATGTCGAAAAAAGAGATTTCTTTTTAAGTTCAAATCGGATTTTTTTCAGAACTATTTTTTTGGCGAACGACTACAAAAAAAAAAAAAAAATGGAGACGAAAAAAAGGTTAAAGCGGAACTCATTTGAGCTGAGCTTATTTTCCAGGAATTTTGCTGTTCCTTTCTGTATTTTTTTAAACTGTTTTCGAAAAAAAAAAAAAAAAAAATCTCTTCAAAATCCTCACCAGATGAGGAGTTCCCATTTAATCCAGGCCATCTTTTCCCCGTGCTGTTAGAGTAGAAACTGAACGCGCTTTGTCTCCAAGCTTCGGGTTCTGATTTCTTCCGAGTTTCTGTCGAAACAAATGTTTTATTTTTATTTGATGTCATTTCTTTGATTGGTGAAAGATGAAATTTTCTGGGAATTTGGTGTCACCGTCGTAAATCTCTGCATCTCACGGATTCAGATCCGATGCTTTTCTATTTACTTTAAAGGAGCCGATGGCCAATATTTCCTATAGCACACGATGTTAAAATCACTTACTTTGATGAAGGTTTTTTAGAAACTACTAAAACGTGCTGTCTTGAAATTTATGTGCGTTTAAAAAGTTTTTAGGGATTATATTTCTTGATATTATTAAAAAAATATGTTTTGAAATTATCCATCCACAAATATTGAAATTATAGGCGGCCTGATGGCCAATTGGCTAGCTCTTGTTCCTTTGGTAATACAGGTCTTCATGTTCGATTCCTGGAGACGGCATGGATGTTTGTTAGGGTTCGGAATTCACGCTGAACTGTAGCTCCCGGTCTAATTAGCTAAAAGTGGAACAAAATGACTGTAGAGCGACAAACCAAACCTACTGGAAGATTTAGAGATACGAGATGGTTTATTTATATTTTACTATGTAGTGTTGTCAGCTCTATAGTCATATTAGACGGAACTTAGGGTTTAAAGTGGACACCTCAAGCAACCACAAACATCCATAGCACCGCCGGTAAAATATGATACCGAGCGCCAGAGCGCTAGTTAGTCGGCCATTAGGCCTCTATTTTAAGTTTCAGAACATTAAAAAATAAATGAATATATTGAAATAAAATAAAATAAATAAATAAATGAAAAATATAAAAAATTGTTGTTACGGCAAATCTACAACATTTTTGTTTTCCGAAGAAAATTATTTTTTTCTCTAGAGTAAATTAATTACTTTTTTTAAATAATAGCTTTCCTTCTTATTTTTTCTACTTTTTTACTAATTTATTTTTTTTTTTTTTTTTTTTTTGGCGGAGTCTGAGACATCAAGCTAGAATAATATGTTAACAAAAAAAAAAGTTTGAAGAAAAAAAAAAAGTTCGACGTTCAAATATTTTTTAGCCATCTTTTCATCATCATAAAAGTACAAAAGGAATAATTTTTTTTTATTAGGTTCTTTTTGTTTTACTTACGTATAAAGCCCCCTTCATTTTTTTTTTTTTAATAAAAAAATCACTAATTAGTGCTTAAAAGCAAAAATTCTACTGTATTTTTTTCAAAATGTCGAAAAAAAGAGATTTCTTTTTAAGTTCAAATCGGTTTTTTTCAGAACTATTTTTTTTGGCGAACGACTACAAAAAACGGAGACAAAAAAGGTTACAGCGGAACTCGTTGAGCTAGCTTATTTTCCAGGAATTATCTCTGTTCCTCTCTGTATTTTTTTTTTTTTTTTTTTTTTTTTTAACTGTTTTCGAAAAAAAAAAAAAAAAAATCTCTTCAAAATCCCCGCCAGATGAGGAGTTCCCATTTAATTCAGGCCATCTTTTTCCTGCGCTGTTAAGAGTAGAAATTGAACTTGCCTCGTCTCCAAGCTTTTGCATCTGACTTTTTTCGAGTTTCTGCGAAACAAATGTTTTATTTTTATTCGATGGCATTTCTTTGATTGGTGAAAGATGAAGTTTTCTGGGAATTTGTTGTCACCGTCGTAAAACTCTGTGTCTCACGGATTCACGAACCGATGCTTTTCCATTTACATTAAAGGAGTCGATATTCCCTATACCACACAACGTTAAAATCACTTACTTTGTTGAACATTTTCTCAGAAACTACTAAAACTTGCTGTCTTGAAATCTATGTGCGTTTAAAAAGTTTTTGAAGGATTATATTTCTTCGATATTATTACAAAAAAAATATATATTGAAATTATCCATCCACATATTTTGACATTCGCAGGCTGCCTGATGGCCAATTGGCTAGCTCTTTAGTCTTTGGTAACAGACGCATCAGGTTCGATTCCTGGAGACGGCATGGATGTTTGTGAGTGGTTTGGAATCCACGTTAAACTGTAGGTGCCGGTCTAATTAACCCAAAGTGGCACAAAATGACCGTAGAGCGACAAACCAAACCTACTGCCAGATTTACAGATAGGAGATGGCTTTTTTATATTTAAAAAATGTAGTGTTGTCAGCTCTACAGTCATATTAGATCGGAGCATACAGTTTAAAGTGAACACCTCAAAATCCCAATCATCCATAGCACCGCTGGAACTTGAATCCGAAACATGTGGTACTGAACGCCAGAAAGCTAGTGATCGTCCATCAGGTCTCTATTTTAAGTTTCAGAAAAATAAAAAAAATTAAATGAATAAAATGAAATAAAATAAAGTAAGTAAATAATTGAATAAAAGAATTTGCAGTTACATGGCAATCTACGGCATTTTTTGTATTCCAAAGAAAATAATTTTTTTCTCTAGAGTAAATTAATTACTGTTTTTAAATAATAGCTTTCTTTCTTATTTTTTTTCTACTTTTTCACTGGTTTACTTTTTTTTTTTTTTTTTGGCGAAGTCTGGGATATCAGGCTAGAATAATATCATGTTTACATAAAAAAATTCGAAAAAATTTTTTGAAGAATATTTTTAGACGTCTTTTCATCACCATAAAAAGTACAAATGGAATAATTTTTTTATTACGTTTTTTTTTTTTTTTTTTGTTTTACTTGGGTATAAAACCCTGCATTTTTTTTTTTGATAAAAAAATCACTAACTGGTTACTAAAAGCAAAATTCTGTCTATTTTTTTCTAAATGTCGAAAAAAAAGAGATTACTTTTTAACTTAAAATCGGATTTTTACAGAACTATTTTTTTTTTTTGGCGGACGTCTACAAAAAAATGGAGACGAAAAAAGGATAAAGCTCCTTGAGCTTATTTTCCAGAAATTGCTTCTGTTTCTCTCTCTTTTTTTAAGTGCTTTCGAAAAAAAAAAAAAAATCTCTTCAAAATCCTCTCTGGATGTAGGATTCCCATTTAATCCAGGCCATCTTTTTCCCTTATGCTGTTAGAGTAAAAATTTAAATTTGCTTCTTCTCCAAACTTTAGGTCTGATTTCTTCCGAGTTTCAACCAAACAATTGTTTTAGTTTTATTTAATGGCATCTCTTTGGTTGGTGAAAGATGAAGTTTTCTGGGCATTTTCTGGGAAAAAGGGTCGAATAGGAGAAGATTATCTCTGAAATCTCCGGAGATAGAAGATTAAATCAGAGTAGAAAATTATCTCCCGAAAGAAAACCTCTAGGGGGTGCACAGTAATTATTAGGCATAACATCCAGAATAAGAAATATCATTGTGCCGAATTCATCCACATTTTGCAGTATCGAAGCGCACAATTCATCGAAGAAACAAACTAAAAATTACTTTCAAGAAAATGTTGAAGAAGCCATATTTAAAAATTATTAATGATGATAAAACAGCATCAATGAATTGCACAGAAGAAATGATGCGTCTTATAGTGATAAACAGGATCTAGCCTATTTAAGCGATGAGGAAAAAGTGGAATTTAGATGCATGTAAATTTTGCTGGAATGTTTTTAAAACACAGAATGAGCCCGACTCGTGGCTTGGCAGTGTGCTCGCTGGTGAGCATTAGGACGGAGGTTCCAACCGTTCGCGCATTGTTGTAGAAACAGTTTCAAAAAACGAGGAGTCTCGATGACGTTTGGGATGTTCAGCATCTTGTCTCGTGAGTCGGACTCCCTGGTGGGAGTTTTTCGGGGTTTCTCCCATATAATACGAAAATGCGGGGTAGCTTCCTCAGAAAGTCCTCCCGGAAGGTATTGCCTTCCTTCTTCAACGATTCGAAGCCAAGTCAGACTTCTACCTACGGGTGCTGTATCACAACAGAAGCTGTCATTCCCTTTCCCTCCCTCCATCCTTGAGTAGACTACTCGTGGTAGGAGGAAAATTGGGGTAGCCGGTCAGTTCTGCACTGCAGGACACTGAGGATTAGTCACAACAACAGCCCCCAAAAAAAAAAGAAACAAAAAAATTTGTTTTTCTTAAATAAGCAACAATATATAGACCAATAATGTGCTGGCGTGGTTTCAGAATTTTTAACCAAACATTCTTACTCTGGGCCTGAATAGCCGAGTGGCTAGCGCTCTGGCGCTCGGTACCACAGGTTTCGGGTTCGAATCCCGGCGGTGCCATGGATATGTGTAGTGGTTCGGAATCCACTTTAACCCGTAGGCCCCGGTCCTAATAGGATTGTAGAGCGTTGCGGGGGCATTGTTGTTCCGCGTCCGTGGCTTATCTTCAAGTTCCATGTGCTCCCTGGGTAATGCAAAGTGAGTAATGTCTGTGCAGCGCTTGCCTTAAGGTATCCAAGACCAAGTTGTCTAAGTGTTTGCCAGCTGCATTAGAATAAAAAAAACATTCTTACTCTTCTTTTTAATAAAAAAAAAAAAAAAAAAAATTGAACTTTAACGACTATCAGAAAATATTAGAGAATCATTTAACACAACTGGATTTTCTGGGAGGATCCGATTGCATTTTTCATAAAGACAAAAAGTAGATCTGTACTTCGAGCTCGACAAATATATTCTGTTGTTGTTGTTGTGGCTAATCTTTGGTGTCCTGCTGTGAGGGGACAGACACCCCATGAATAGTCTACTCACGGATGGAGGGAAAGGGGGCAGCTTCTGTTGTAGTGAAGCACCCGTAGGTAAAAGTGTGACTTAGCTCCGTGTCACTGAAGAAGGAGGACAGTGCCTTCCTGGAGGACTTTTAATTGGAACTACCTCGCATTCTGCGTATCATATGCGAGAAAACCCAGAAAAACTTCCACCAGCACTCTGACTAATTCGAGACAAGATGCTGAGCATCACAAACGACCTCGAGTTTCCTCGTTTTTGAAACAGTGTCTACAACAAGCCGGATTGAACGTCAGCCCTACTGCTCACCAGCGGCTCCGTTACCACAGAGCCACGTATTTGAACAAAAAAAAAAATATCGTTTCAAATTTTTTTCTCCTAATGCAGCTGGCAAACAGACATGGACGTCTTGGATGCCTTAAGGCAAGCGCTGCACAGACGTTACTCACTTTGCATTACCCAGGGGACGCGTGTAACTTGAAGATAAGCCACGGACGCGGAGCAACAATGCCCCCGCAACGCTCTACAATCCTATTAGGACCGGGGCCTACGGTTTAAAGTGGATTCGAACCACTACACATATCCATGGCACCGCCGAGACTCGAACCCGAAACCTGTGGTACCGAGCGTCGTTTCAAATATATATCACCAAAAATTTCCAGCTCCCTGTCTTTTCAACTTTTTTTATACCGACCCTTTACCATAATTTTATCAACTGTGAACTTCACTGTGCATTTAAAAATCCTCTCTCTCTCTCTCTATATATATATATATATATATATCTTATAAAAATAATGGTACTAAATTAAGAGGTTGCAAAGTATTATAAAAGAATATATCAATAAAATGGAATACCATGGAATAAGGAATTTGTTTTTAAACTGAGTACAAGTCACGAAAAGTACAGGCTCGGTGGCGCAACGGTAGCGCGTCTGACTCCAGATCAGAACGTTGCGTGTTCAAATCACGTCCGGGTCAAAGTGATTATTTTTGAGAAAGAAAATATATTTAACGGTAACAAAGTTTAAAGCATTTTTTAAAAAAATAATCCGTTGTGTCTTTATATAGGTTACGCATAAAATTTAGAATTTAATCTAAGAACCAAACAGTAACAGCAATTTTAAAAACTATAGAATTCCAAGCGATTTTCTTTTGTTGGAAAAATCTCATTTTCATTTTGAAATAAAATTGTCTTTGCTTTCACCAGACAATCTTTTAAAACAATTTTACATTATTTAACAATTTTTGTGTTTTTCTTTTATTGATACGGATGTTTTGACTTTGAATGTTGGATGAATAAACTTTTCATCATTATAACGTTAAACATGCAGGAGATTCAACGTTGTTCAGGTTATACTACGGGGAACAGCTTTCTTAATAGAATTTTTATTTTACCATCTTGATTTGAAAAGAAACAAATAATTACAATAATGAATAATAGAATTCGAATTTTTACTCGTGGAAGTTACATAGATTCATACTTATACCAGTACATGATTACTCATGCAGACATACATGTACATATAAAAAACATACTTCATAAACATACTTATATCCTCTCCATATAAATAAAATCGTAATTATCAAAGGAGGATAATTATAATTTTAATTAAATCCTAATTATCAAAAGAGTGATTCTGAAAATCATGAAGTTGAAATCGAAATGCATAAAAGTGAATTTGGACTGCAAAACATGTATAATTCTCAAGTCACATTAAGATAGCTATTTCAAAATAAAAAAAAAAAAAAAAAAATCCCATTCTCAAATGAATAAATAATCTTACGTTCAAAACAAGGTTTATAATATTTTTTATAATTTAAATATTGAATAAAAAAAATGTAATAATTTTTTACAAATTCTTTATAGGTACCACGTGCCTGAAAACTAATTTATTATTAATGATTATTTTTTATGTAAAGAAACTTTGAATCTTTTAGATTTTTTATATATTTACTTTCCTTTAAAAATTAATTAACGTTGTTTGACTTTATGTCTTTATTATGCTGTTTTTTTCTGTTCTCTAAATTTAAATTCTTCACATTTATTATTATCATTATTATTATTGATCTACCAAAATGTTCATTTTTGAATTTTGTAAACATTATGGAATATTTTTTAAAAATTAAGACTTTCTTTTTATATTTACTTTTAAAAATTTAGTTCTTTTTTTTTATTTCGGCTATTTCAGAATGAAGTTTTTATTTAGTAGTAATATTATATCAATAAATAAAAAGCATCGCAACACTTAATTTAATTTAATAAAATCCAATTTTTATTTTTAATACATAAGTTGAATTTTAAGGCCTATTATTGGATTATTATTTGATATTACATTTATTTTCGAGATCTGATTTCATTAAATTCTAATTGAAATTGTTGCCTATGCATTAAATTTTTCTTCTCAATTGAATGCATAGGTAATCACTGTACATTTTTATTTACAATTGTGACTTTTTTCGAATTTAACAAATTGAATAAAATAAAAATGTTGAATTTTTAAACATTTATAAAGTTTTTTTCCAGGATGCACCAAAGGAGGATTTTTACGCTGCATCAAAAAAGGGATAAAACATGAAACATTTCAAAATGCATTTATTGTACCTCCCATTCCATCCAGAGGCCATTGGTACCACAGGTTTCAGGTTCGAATCCTGGCGGTGGCATGGATGTTTGTGAGTGGTTCGGAATCCACGTTTAACTGAAGGTGCCTATCTAATTAGCCCAGAGTGTTCATGAAATGACCGTAGAGCGACAAACCAATCCATTTCATCCAGAATGTCTATTAGGTATCCCATAACGTCCTATTTCATGCAGTATGTCCATATTATCCATCCCGTAACGTCCCATTGCATGCAGAACCTCCATATTCCCATCTTAACGTCCCATTGCATGCAAAACATCCATATTATCCATCCCGTAGCGTCCCATTGCATGCAAACGTCCATATTATCTATCCCGTAGTGTCCCATTTCATTCATAACTCCCATATTATCCTTCCCGTAGCGTCCCATTTCATGCAAAAGTCCATATTATCCATCCCATAGCGTCCCATTGCATGCAAACGTCCATATTATCCATCCCGTAGCGTCCATTGCTTGCAGAACGTCCATATCCATCTCGTAGCGTCTCACTTATCCATCTCGTAGCGTCCCATTTCATTCAGAACTCCCATATTATCCTCCCTTTAGAGTCCCATTTCATGCAAACGTCCATATTATCCATCCCATATCCAGAAGGGAATAGCTCATTCATCGGAGATTGAGCTGCGTTTGTGGCTGGAATTGCTTGGATCCATGATAATGCACGACTTGTAGCCAAACCACTTCTTGTACAATTTCAATGGGAAGTGTTCGATTATCCGGCATACAGCCTAGACCTGGCACGAAGTGGTTTTCATCTCTTTCGACAGCTGAAGGAGAAAATAGCATTTTGACAACTAAGATCTTTAAAACTCTTCGAAAACCTATCCCAATATGCTGGCAGCAACCTATTAGGAAGATGATACCAAAAACTCGTTCACCATCATGGTAAATGTCTCAGTATTCTCTGTGTCTACGTAGAAAAGTGACATTGATTACACTTTGATTCCTGGTGATAAAACCCCTTTTTTCATTCACATTTGTCCTTGTTTAATACCTCATCGGTAGTTGAAGAAAAAAATAGCCTTCTTTTTAATAATTTTAGGACGTAATTATTTCACCTCTATTATGAAAAAAAAAAAAATTCTGCTGTGATTTTCCTTATGGTCTGCATTTTTCGTATGGTGGGAGTCACTTTCTCGCAAATGTTCCATTTCAGTTGACAGGGGACGATACAATGACAGCGAGTAGATTCGGTGGAGTCCCGCATTGACAGTCTTATGGCTCGTTAGTTTTGGGGTTTATTAAATGGGAATATATCCACTTTTTATCACGGTGAACTAATATTTTAAGAGCTAGCTCGGTATTCCTGTTTGTCTTCTGTACCCTCACATTAAAATTTTGAATTATGAGTTGCTCTCTTTGTCGGAAAACGTCATATTTGCCTAATATTTTGCTATTTTAGTGACAGAGGACATAAAACAAAATTTAAAGTACGCAAATTCCTGCCATGTACGTGAAATAGTGCAATGCATCCGTGAAAACAACCTGATCACGAAAGTAGCTTGGGAAACTAATACAACTAAACATTTTCACTTCGTATTAATTAAGCTAACTAAGAGTAATATCTCGATTGATATCTGATCCAGGGATGAACACACAGAAGCCCACACACGTATGTATGTGTGTGTGTGACTAACAGCACGGAAGCTGCTACGAGTTATAGTTAAAAGCCAAGTGAATTTTGCTGATAAAAGAAAAGACACGAATCTATTTTATTAACATTTTAAAGGAATTTAAAGAGTTTGTTCCCAGTTCGGTGAGGCAACGGCAATCTCAGGTTTGGTTTGTCGCTCTACGGTCATTCTGCGCACACTTTGGGCTAATGAGACGGGGACCACCAAGTTTAACATGGAATCCGATTCTCTCACAAACATCCATGCCACCGCTAGGATTTAAACCTGAAACCTGTGGCACCAAAAGAGACAGCGGCGAAGCAAAAATCCACGTGCACTAGCTGTGAAAGTTTCTAAGCATCTACAGTCAAAGCGAACAATGTTATATACATATCACTGAAAGTGGTCTGGTCAACTTTTATAGTCAGAAAATGCGTTTAATTTTTGTATTCAAGAACTTAAAAGACTGTTCTCACACAAACCATATAAGCACGAAATATGTAACAATTGATGCACTATTTGGAACGAGTGCATAGATTCGTAAACACCTCCACTCCATAAAGTGATAACAAAATCGAATGCATTTCCCTATTCTTAAGGAGCAGAAAGTTGGGTAAACATTTTCCACCTAAGTATTTCATACTAGAGTTAGCACTGTACCGCTGCTTGGCTTAATTTCCCTGTGGACATTTATTTAGGGAACATGAATATTTTATGAAGCGTTTCTGAAAATTCCGAGAAATGCTTGTTCCGGAAAAATTATTCCTCTCAAAGTCATACATTTATTTATGTATTTACGAAATATAAAGAGATACAAGAAATGTTATTTTGTTTATAACTCAGAATAATTTTGTAGGAAATAGAATAAAATATTACAAAAAGTTCATGTAAAAGAATATTTCATTTTTCAATCCTTTTTAGAGGGGAAAAGTTTTAAACAAGAAAATTTATTACTAGAATTTAAACGCCACATATTTAGAAAAGTTTATTTACAGCTTTAAAAAAATGAACCATATCTTTTAAAAATCGTTGTATGGTTGCAGGCATTTTCTCCTTCGCGCTAATAGAATAGAGCAGGGATGGGCAAACTTTTTCGGTCGCAGGCCAAAAATCGAAGAAAAAAAAAGTTTGGCGAGCCAAGATAAATTTTTCTAACATTTTAAAAATATTTATAATATTAATAAGCATTTATTATTACCATAATATTTATAATGTTATTAACCAATATTATATATACTTTATTTTTGAAATATTTTACGAATAACCCAAACAAGCACTAGCTACGCTATAATTTTCATAATTTCACCACTATTCACAATGATGCTATATGTCCGCAATCTTTCCATGTGCAGTAAATCTTTCCATACGCGTCAAAAGAAAAAGCCGTTGGCTGGAACTTAAAATGCGCAGTCTGCCACATGTGAGGTCTAATTCACCTATATTGGATTCCCATATGTCTGCTCTCTCCGAGAAAGAGATAACGCTTGTTGGCGCCAATCTACAGCTATAACTAACAGAGAAATTGCGCTTTTAACACTTTAACGATTGAAACTTGTCTATGCTTGCTATTTCCGTCGATTTATGTTTTGTAGAACAACAATAAAGAAAGTAAAAGATAAAAAGTCCTTTTGATAAAAAGGAAAAAAAAAAATATTTAATCAAAGTAGAAAAGGAAATGGATGTTTAATATATAAATACACTGAAGTGACAAAGTCATGGGATACCTCTTAATATCGTGTCGGCCCTCCTTTCGCCCGGCGAAGTGCAGCAACTCGACGCTGGTATGGACTCAACAAGTCGTTGGAAGTCTTCTGCAGGAATATTGAGCCATGCTGTCTCGATAGACGTCCATAATTGTGAAAGCGTTGATGGTGCAGTTTTGGGCACGAACAGACCTCTCGATGATGTCCCATAAATGCTCGATGGGATTCATGTCGGGCGATCTAGGTGGCCAGATCATTCGTTGGAATTGTCCAGAATGTTCTTCAAACCAATCGCGAACAGTTGTGGCCCGGTGACATGGCGCATTGTCATCCATAAAAATCCCATCGTTGTTTGGGTACATGAAGTCCATGCATGGCTGCAAGTGATCTCAAGTAGCTGAACATAAGCATTTCCAGTCAATGTTCGGTCCAGTCGCACCAGAGGACCAAGTCCATGTCATGAAAAAACAGCCCACACCATTACGGAGCCACCACCAGCTTTAACAGTACCTTGCTGACAGTTTGGTTCCATGGCTTCGTGGGGTCTGCGCCACACTCGAACCCTACCATCAGCTCTTATCAACTGAAATCGTGACTCATCGGAACAGGCCACGGTTTTCCATTCATCTAGGGACCAACCGATATGCTCACGTGCCCACGAGAGTCGCTGCAAGCGATATCGTTCTGTCAGTAAAGGCACTCGAGTCGGTCCTCTGCTGGAATAGCCCAAGAAAGCCAAATTTCTCCGCACAGTTCTAACAGACAAGTCCCTTGTACGTCCCACATTGGTTTCTGCGGTTATTTGACACAGTGTTGCTTGTCTGTTAGAATTTACGACTCTTTGCAGACGTCGCCGGTCTCGATCGTTAAGTGCAGGCGGTCGACCACTGCGCTGTCCATGGTGGGGATGTTATGCCTGAAATTTCATACTCTCGGCACACTCTTGACACAGTGGATCTGGGGAATGTTGAATTCCCTAACGATTTCCGAAATGGCATGACCCATGCGTCTAGCTCCAACTAACATTCCGCGTTCAAAGTCTGTTAATTCCCGTCGTGCGGTCATCATCACGTCAAAACCTCTTCACATGAATAACTTGAACAGAAATGAAAGCTCTGCGAAAGCACTGCGCATTATCATGGTTTAATATGGAGTATGTCTCCCGGACGATGCAATACAGGCCTTACAACGCCTAGGCATGCTGAGTATCAAATTATCAATCTGATCTTGGGGAATATTACACCACTCATCAAGCAATGCCCTCCGAAGTTCCGGTTGACAGGTGGGAGGGGGTTGACGGGCTGCAATTCGTCGGCCAAGCATATCCCCACATGCTCTATTGGATTCAAGTCCGGTGAGAATGCTGGCTAATCCATACGGGTGATATCCTCAATTGAAGGCATTCGTCTACAATGTTTGCACGGTGAGGACAGGCGTTGTCATCCATAAACAGAAATTCAGCACCCATGGCGCCCCGAAACAAACGTACATGTTGTTCCAGAATGACATCCTGATAGATGTGGCCTGTCATCGTTACACTCTGAACATGCAGGTCAGTTCTGGAACCAAGAATAATTCCTCCCCAACGAGCCATCCCGCACCACCGTAACGGTGTCGTACAATGGTGTTCTCCTGGTGGTAACGGGGTACCTGGCGCTTCAAGTTCCTCGGATACTTCCAGCTGGGTACGTCCACATTCCAGTCGTCCGATATTTCTACCACGTAAAAAATCATCCAATGCTTCCTTTTGTGCCATAACTATGCGGTTATTGCACTGAAAGGCTTTTAAAGCGCTTGTGAACAATTTTACTTCTTTGCCACCATTCCTTATATGCCCCCTCCCTCTTACACTCTCGTCATTGTGACGTACTATCCGCGCCATCTGGTGGTTTCCTGTAATTTGCATATTCTTCTTCAAGATGTGTGTGATAATTCTACAGGTGAAATTTCTATTTTAGAGTTCAATTTCTGTGTGATTCTGAATTATCCTTAATTTATGGGCATGAGTGTAAAAGTTACATGAGGAATACTACTGTGTCCAAAAGTAAGACCAATTTTCAATTTAAATTTTCCTGGTCTTATGGAATTTGAATTTTTTTTTTTAGGTTGCTAGCACTGTCCTTGGCATCTGTGTGAAATTTGACGTCAAAATATTCATTAGTGTTTGAGTTACGCTTGGCTTGTGAGACGCTAAAACTGATTACTTTGCTTTTTAGAAGGGTCTGAATTAACTGTGCAAAGAACTTGCATTCAATTTTGTTTGTGGAAACGCATAGAATGTTGTAGAAGGCATTCGGTGAGCATTTCTATATCGGAAAGAAATGTTTACAAAGTGATATAAACAGTTCCAAGAAGGCAGATAACGCGTTGAAGACGAAGAGCCCTCCGGTCGACCCTCAACCTCAACCGACGAAGCTCACGTCCAAAAAATTAAAGATTTGGTGCTTGCAAACCGTCTATTTACAATTAGAGACCTTGGTGATGATGTTGGAATTTTAAAATTCCCTTTTTAAAAGATGTTTTGGGTCTCAAACGCGTAAAAATCTCGATTGGTACCGGAAACACTGAATGCGCCAGCTCACACTGCATTGATTTTTCGAGACTTTTTCGCCAAAAAATGAAACACATATCGTTCCATAAACAAAGTATTCACCTGATTTAGCATCGTACTACATCTGGCTATTTCTAAACTCAAAACGGGACACCGTTTGAGACATTTCAAAATCGCCGGAATCAGTTTCAGCGTCTCACAAAACCAAGCGTAGCTCAAGCACTAATGCATATTTTGACCGTCAAATTTCACACAGTTGTCAAGGCGACAAATGCCAGCAACCCCCTCCCCCAAAAATAATAATAAATAAATAAATAAATAAAATAAAATTAAAAAAAATTAAAAAAAAAAATTTCCATATGCCCGGAAAATTTAAATTGAAAACTGGTCTTACTTTTGGAGACAATTGTATGTTTTTTCCAATCTGGCTACATTGATGTTTTCTATTATATGTGATTAAACAAAGAGCAATGATTCTCAGAAATTTATTTTGAAGGATTTCAAAAATAAGGAATCACATAAGTATCCAATCTATAACTAAAATAACTCAATTCGGTTTATTGGGAAAACTGTAACCGTGGCGGGTGCATTGTTTCCCCGTGGGCGCAGGCGGACGCTTCCAGTCATTGAGACGCTTCCCAGAGACGGCTTCCAGTTTTGGCACGGCAGAATCTTTTTTATCTTTTGCTGCACCCCACCCCCACCCGTAGGTCCATGGCTATGTAAATATTCAGCTTTACTTTAGAGAAATCACGAGTGTTGAAGACTGACTCAAACCTCAAGACAACTTTTATGATCATATTAGACCGGACCTACGGTTTAAAGTGGATTCGAACCACTACAAACATCGATGGTACAGCCGGACTCGAACCCGTAACATCTGACACCGAGTGCTGTGACACTCGGCCATTTAGGCCCTGAATTTAAAATCATGCATCGAATGGGAAGCGAACTCGAGCCACCCCGCGTAGCAAGCGAGCATTTTGACACTGAAGGGGCCTGATGGGCCGTGTGATTAACGCTCTGACGCTCGGTATACAGTGTTCGTGTCCGGGGTGCCATGGATGTTTGCAGTGGTTCGGAATCCCTTAAACAGAAGGTCCTGGTCTAATTTAACTTCGACTGACTTTGCCAGTTTGAAACAAACATATTCCCCCGTAACTCCCCTACTTGTAGCTTGAGTTGACAAGTGAAATATGTTTGTTCCAAACTGCTACTGATGCGTCTCCTTTTATTATTATTCTTGTGTAGTGAAACAAAAAAACACTTTCAATAATTCTCAGAAATTTATTTCTAAGAACTTATATTTAGTTTCGATTTCTATTGGCAGCTATACTTCACTCCATACCACCCCCCCCTCCCCCAAAAAGGAAGGAATCACATAACATCCAATCGATGACTAAAATGACTCAATTCGGTTTATTGGAAAGACTGTAAACCTGTCGGGTGAAGTTGAGTGTACATCGCCAGCGCCTCGGTACCACAGATTTCGGGTTTGAGTCCCAGGGGTACCATGGATGTTTGAATGGTTCTTTTTTAATGATGTCGTTTAGTGATATTTTAGTGACCTGCGTTTTTAAAGTGGTGTAATCCACATTAAAACGTAGGTTACGGCTAATACGATCGTAGAGCGTTGGAGCCAAGTCAAATTTCTACTTACGGGTGCTCCCTCACAATAGAAGTTGTCCCTTTTCGCTCCTTCCATGAGACCACACGGGTTCGTGGGCTTGGTCTAGATGTTGCTATCTATCCAAGCGGGGTAAGAAACAACACCGACTATTCTATATGATTAAGCAATGAGCACTGAAGAGACTAGAAGAAGAATACTTTTAGAAATTTATTTTGAAGGACTTATATTTTGATTCGATTTTTATTTGCAGCTATATTCCTCCCCCCTCCTTCCAAGGAAATAAAAAATAAGAAATTACACAACATCAAATCGATGACTAAAATTACTCAATTCGGTTTATTGGGAAAACTGCAACCGTGGCGGGTGCATTGTTTTCCCGCGCGTCGGAGGCGTCCGTGATCTGTTATGACTGAGCAGAGAGCTTCCCGTTTTGGCACGGCAGAATCTTTTTTATCTTTTGCTGCAATTTCCATCACCCTCCCCGAACCGACGCCCGTCTTTGAGACAATGACGTCTTAATTCCGCCCGTGGATCTCGCGAAGGGGGAGGTAGGCTAAGTTTAGAAGCGGCAGGAATTCCCACGGGACGATATCAAAGGCGGAGAGCGCGCCGAAAAATTCCTTGTGTCGGGGAACCGTTTAGAACGCCGTGAAGAGGGTTTCTGGAAAGAAAGTGTTACGCATCTTCCCAGGGAATGAGAATTGCGTGGGAAAGAATCCCTAAGTGCCTGGAAGGGATCGGGATTCGGATCTTCGTCATCACTGTCTTTGCATAGTTACGTTACATTGTATTATTAATCTTTGAGATAACTAGCATGCTATGGGAAATTCGTTTTTTTTATTTTTTTAAAGATAATTATAATACATGATAACAACAATTCAACTTCTATTTACTGTAGCCCCTCTTAAACCCTGCTGGATTATCGAATTTTGCCGATTTTGAAAACGATTTTGCCGGAGTATCGAGTATCAATGTAGTTTTAAAGGATGTGGGCTGTTGTGACTAATCCTCAATGTTCTCCAATGAGGACGGACATCCCATGAGTAGTCTACTTTACGGATGGAGGAAGGGGCAGCTTCTGTTGTGATGGAGCACCCTGTAGGTAGAAGTCTGATTTGGCTCCATGACGCTCTTACAGCAATATGAGATCAGGACCTACGGTTTTAAAGTGGATTCCGAACCCCTACAAACATCCATGGCACTGATCGCCAGAGCGCTAGCCACTCAGAAAATAAGGCCCGTAATTAGTCTTGGAACTAACTAGCACTCTATGGGAACTTCGTTTGTTTTTCAATTCCTTCTATTAGTTCACACTCTCCGGTCTGTTTAGCCCTCGTGTACACAAAATGATTGTGGGGCCTGAATGGTCGAGTGGGTCGCTCGGTATCACAGGTTTCGGGTTCCCGGCGGTGCCATGGATGTTTGTAGTGGTTCGGAATCCACTTTAAGCCGTAGGTCCCGGTCTCATATGACTGTAAGAGCGTCACGGAGCAAAAAGTCAGACTTCTACCTACGGGTGCTCTATTATAACAGAAGCTGCCCCCTTTCCCTCCATCCATGACTAGATCTCTCATGGATGTCCGTCTCGCACTGCAGGACATTGAGGACTAGTCACAACAACAAAATGATTGTAAGCCGACAAACCAAACTAAACTGGCCTTTGATACCCCAGGCATCAGGTCCGAATCCTGGTTGTGGCATGGATGTTTGTTAATGGTTAGGTTTGCAGTCTAAGTAAGTTCAAAATGATTGTAAAGCGACAAACCAAACTAAACTGGCCTACCACAGGCATCAGGTCCGAACTGGTTGTGGCATGGATGTTTGTTGTAGTTCGGAATCCTCCTTAGCTGCAGCTCTCGGTCTAACTAACCTAAAGTGTGCAAAAATTGACCGAGCGACAAACAAAGCCTCAGTCGTTGTATATTGTTCCTATTCAGTATTTGGCGGCCTGATAACCAATTGGCTAGGGCTCTGGCCTTTGGTACCACAGGCTTTAGGTTCGAATCCTGGCACTGGCATGGATGTTTGCTAATGGTTCGGAATCCACATTAAACTGTAGGTAGCTGTCTAATTAGCCTAAAGTGTGCACAAAATGACGGTAGAGTGACAAACCAAATCTATTCAGTGTTTGCGGGCTATTTCAGATAACAAAGGAAGATTAGGGTAATTTTTTAACAAAAGTGATCAAAAATTGCTCGATTAGAATTCTATTGCGAATTCAATTAAATCAAAACTGATCGAATCCATGCCACGAAGAGTGCAAATTACTTTTAAACTGTAAATTACTTTATAAATTACTTTTAATAAAAATGTGCAAATTATTCCAACTATATTTTAAACTAATAGTTAATTTGATTTTTTTTTGTTCTAAATATGCAAATGATTCAAGTTAATTAAAACGAAATATAAAACAACAAATGAAATTGTATATTAGATTTGTTAAAATTTAACTTCAAAGATTGAAATTTCAGACACTTTTTAAACACAAATAAAAGTTGCACGAATATTTTTCCAAGCTCGCTGCAGCTATTCACGAAATTAAATTCAAGAATATTATTATGATTCTAGGAAGATGAAAATAAATGTGATAAAAATTAACTTTTTTTTTAATAAAATCAAATTCAAATATTTCTACTCATTCGAATCACATTAAATAAAATTACATTGTGGGAAATGAATTTTAATTACCTTTTCATGTATTATATTATTTCGAAACTGAGTGACTTGAATTCTGAAAAAGTAGATTTGAATAAATTGTTAAAAATAAATTTGGTGTGAAATTAGTTTCGAAGGAATTCTTTTCTAAGGAAAAACAAATAAAACTTTCCAGTCTGCTTTTTTTAACCAAGTAAAATTTCTACCGGGTTTTTAAGTAAACATGCCCAGACAAAACTATTTATTTTAGTTTTGTCAGCAAATATTCAGTGGAAATAATTAAGGTCATTCAGCTATGCCTGAGAGGAAGACAGAGAGAGAAAAAAATGGAACGTTTTCAGATTACTCTAATTCATTTTAAATATTCTATTTTGAGCTACGTTGTTTTCAAAAATATATATTTTTTTTTTCAATTACTACTACTAGTTTACACTCTCCCTATATATCTTGTTCAAATTTTCAATCTTTAATAAAATACTTTTTATTCATCCACTCAAGCTGAAATACATTTTTAAAACTTGCATTGGATGACACTGGATGTCAATACAGTTTTTTCAAATATTAATTCTAATTCAATAACTAAATTAAAAATTAATTAATTTTAGTTTTTATTTTTAGATTTAAGTTGCATGTATTTAATAATAGATGGCGCCAGATGGAAGAGCAAAATTTCAAAAGGACTTTTCTACAACTTTTCTTGCAAAGGACTTTTTGCAATAGAGTGAAAAAAACAGTAGGAATTGACTTACATTTTTTTTTATATTACTTGTTATAATGCACGATAACATCAATTCAACTTCTATTTACAGTAGGCACTCTTGAATCCCGCATGTTTTGACCATGTCCGTGCCGGACGAGCGATTTTGCCAGATTATCGAGTGCCAATGTAGTTTTAAAGGGTATGTGTTGTTGTGACTAATCCTCAGTGTCAGGACATCCATGAGTAGTGTAGTCATGGATGGAGGGAAAGGTGCCAGCTTCTGTTGTGGTGGAGGACGCGTAGGCAGAAGTCTGACTTGGCTCAGTGACGCTCTTACAGTAATAGGAGACCGGGACCTACGGCTTAAATTTGATACTGAACCACTGCAAACACCATGGCACCGCCCAATTCATAGTCTCGAACCCAAAACCTGTGTCACCGAGCTCCAGAGAGCTACACACTCTGCCATTCAGGCCCATAATTAGTCTTAGCTAACTAGCACGCTATGGCAACTTCGTTTTTTATTTTTAAAGATAATTATAATACATGATAACATCAATTCGTCTATTGCTATTTACTATAGGCACTCTTGAATCCGACAAGTGTGAGACCACAGATGTGCCTGATGAACAAAAAGTTTTAATGGCATCATCAGTGGCGTAATAGTACCATGGTGGGTCAAGGCCGTCTGCCTACTGGCAGATTTCGAAACAAGGAGAGGATTTTTTCCTCTTTTTACGAGTTGTCATTCCTAAGCCCAACGCTCAACGGCCATATTAGACCGGGAACTACGGTTTAAAGTGAACTCAGAACCACTACAAACATCCATGGCACTCGTCGGGAATCGAACCCGAAACCTGTGGCATCGAGAGCCAGAGTGCTTGTCACTTGGCCATCAGGAACTTTTAATGGGTATACCAAAGGTACATGAATCTAGATTAAAATATAAACGATTTAAACATCCTATTAAACATGCTGATGTACATTCTGGTTCTGTGTAAACGATATAAATATTTGATATTAAATATCCGATTTAAATACCCGTAATTGTGATGAAATCATTGAAATTCAACATTCAAACATCGAGCATATTAACCTATTCATTAAATTGAATATTCTTGAACTGATATATATATATATGCGTGTGTGTGTGACTACGCTGAATAACACAGGTTCTGGGTTTGAGTCGCGGCTGTCCCATGGATACTTGTAGTGGTTCGGAATCCACTTGAAATCGTAGGTCCAAATCTAATATGACTACTACTACACCACGCCACACCACATCACTGTGCCTACAGCTGAGTTGCCTTTTTACAGTTTGGGAATGATGTGAGTGAGAAGTCTGTCTGGGCTTTGTGACGCTCTACGGTCATATGAGACAGGGACCTACGGTTTAAAGTGGATTCCAAACCACTACAAACATCCATGGCCACGCCAGGACACGGATCGGAGACCCGTGACACCGCTAGACACTTGGCCATTCAGGCTCTTATTTAATATCTGTAGTGCGTTAGGCGTAGGGCTGATAACTCTACCCGTAAAAAAAAGAAAGAAAATCTCTGCTGTTTCGAAATCTGGCAGAAGGCCTTGGCCCACTATAAAAGGGGTTTGTTTTTAGAGTTTAAAGAGCAACACTCAGAAACAGACGAACTTTAGGCCAAAGTTTTCAATTTTGGACGTGACTTAATACAAAACTCCAACGTCATTCTTGGCCCTCTTTTTACACTATATAAAAATCTTTAAATTTACGCGAAATTTTTTCGAAATTTTTGCGAAATTTAATTAAAACCCTTCCATTTTGTTTTCAGATTTCTTTTCAGTAATAATATTCATTAATTATTCGCAAACATTATAGTAAACCAGCGGATGGTGTCCGCCATCTAAAATGCAATTGATCGATGTTTCTTTTCAGCAGAAGAGTTTCCGCTAACTGTTTCTGCTTACTGGTGATCATTAATTCCAAAATATTTGGTTTCCAGGCCCTGTCGTTGTCATTCCCTACAAAGAGCGCAATCCTTTTCGGCTGTCACCAGCGTCTCATTCATCGTCTTGGCGACGCTCTCAATATTGATATCGACGTTTTGTCGGCAACGATCGCCCTGGAAATAACAGAAGGGGCGGTCACAGTTTGGCATCCAGAGTTTTACAATTAACTCATGAAAATAATAGATCTCAATCGTTTTAATTTTTTGCGATAGTCTAAAACGACCTTACGATGCTTAACAAAACGCAAGAAATCTAATTTTTTTTTTGTATGTAAATCTAATTTTTTTTTGTATGTAAATCTAATTTTTTTTTTTTTTATTACCAATACTGCTCATTTTTACAAAAAGATTTATTACTACTATTCCCACCAGTAACAACTGTGTTTTTCGTTTTTCTTAAATAAAAAAATTCAAATACGAAGATACATGCATTTAAAAAAAGAACATCTGTTTAAAATCGAATTTAAAAATTATGGGACTCATCTTCAGTAAATGAAAAACCCAGATGTTTTATTAAATTGTACTTTGTGTCATAGTGAATATGTTTTGCACTATGGCACGTTTTCGAATTGAAGCCTGAAGAGAAAAAGAGATATTAGCAGCTTAGTGTCCGTCAGCGCTGATCGGACACCCCATGAGTAGGGGGAAGGGGGCAGCTCCTGTTGTGATGGAGCATCCAGGTGGAAGTCTGACTTAGTTCCGTGTCGCTGAAGAAGGAGGACAGTGCCTTCTTTTAGGGGGCGGGGACTATCCCGCATTAGCCTATCGTATGGTGAAAAGTCCGGAAAACTCCCACCAGGTAGTCCGACTAGCAAGGCATGATACCGCCTTCTGATTATATCTCCGCCCTAATGCTCTCCTGAGGCTAACGTTGCCACTGAGCCAGGAGTCAGGCATGTAAAGATGCATTGGCATTTGTCGCTCCGTAGTAGAAATGGGTTTTACGCAGAAGGTGACTTATTTTTTCATGAAGAATAGGATTGTGAAGTGGTAATAAAACATCATTATCATGCTGATTACTGATGTTTAGACCTTTTCTGATAGAATATTTTGACTAGCATGTATACTAGAGGTAGGTACTAGTATACTAGGTATTAGAGGTACAGTTATGTCCTAAATGCCCCATTACATGCTGGCGAGGGTAGGATTTGAACAAATTAAAGCGTCAACGTTTATGAAAGCTCAGTAGGTGATACTATAAATATAAAAGTATATAATATTTTATTAATAAAAAGGCACATAGTATTTTATTAATAATTTTTTTTTCTTATACCAATTGGTACAAATACATAAAATAAGAAAGCTTAAAAATAAGAATTACTGGACAAATTAAAAATTTAAAAATAATTAAAGTTCGTCAATAAATTCAGACGCTTTAGAAAATTTGTCACAGATAAGGAAAACGCTGACTTATTCAAATATTCAATGTTTAAAAAAAGCAAACAAATAATTGGAACTAAATGGGAACTGGCCATAAGTTTAAATGCATGCACACATGGGCTTGCGAACGGAGGGGGAGGCTGAAGCCTACTATCCCCCCTTCCTGGTGTGCGTGAAGTGATATAGAAGACATTGAATAAAACGTTTCAAAAATGTTTAAATATTTTTTTTTTTTTTTTTTCCTAAACTAAAGTTAAACCTTACTTCTTTTAATACTTCTTTGAAATTCACAAATCTTTCTCAGAAGTCCACGAATTGAATTTTGCAAATAAAATGTCAGCAAATAGCATCGGTTGGGTGCAGCATTCATATTTGCAAATGATATTCCTATATATATTTGTCTATGGTATAAAACAAATTTATAAACATAGAAAAATCATTGACAAATATAAATGCTGATCTCAAGCAAATATTCCATGAAAAATGTGTTCGTTGGTTAGTTTTAGTTTCTTTTTTGTCCTTTTTTTTCAAATAAAAAATTCGCAAACGATTATCCATATGGATGCTATTTAAGAACGCTAATAATCGTCGTAACTTACAAATAATGATTTAATTAATACATAATATTGTACATTATAATTTTAGTATTTCATACATATTGTCCGAGACTCGAAAATATAATAGCACTGTAACGTCTCTGCTTATACTAGACCTATAACGGCTTCAAGAAGAGGGCCATTTTCAGATCCATGGGAACACTTTATTTTTATTTACAAGCATTATAGCATATATATATATATATATACATACAAATACAGAACTAGGGTTTATTATACGAAGATATGAAAAATTAGAAATAAAATTTTATCACAAGTGCAAGATTAAACTCCAGTCTATTCAATCTCTTCAGAGAAAAAGTTGCAGAACTCTCCCTTTTCTTTTCCAAAACCTCCCTTTAAGAAATTCCGTTAAGAGGAGGTTGGGTGGGCCAGTTACCCTCACTTCTTATTGAGTAGACATTTTCTCAGCTCATGGCCTATCACCCATGACGATGAAAAACTCATGGTCTATTCCATATTTCATCTGCAATTGGTTTGAGCTGTGAAGGTCGAACAGACTATTAAGACTGTTAATTGCATGAATTCTCATTATCCACGACACTGAATATCTGCTCTCAGATTTTAGTGACAGGTTGTTCTCATGAGTACAAAACACTAATTGCCTGTAATATAACTACCCACAACACTGCTTGTCGGCTATAAAATTTGTGCGATCGATTGTTATTATATACATGCCAAATAACATACATTCCTCTCTCTTGGGAATGAAATGCCAAAACTCTACCCGTGAGAAAAAAATGCCACAACATTAAAAGCTATCGGTGCTGAGAAAAATCGGTGCTGGTCTACAAAATGTATTTATACGGAGTATGTTTTCTATGAAATGATTGCTGCCAAAAATGCAAAAGATTAACAATAATAATAATAATGATAAAACCCCACACTGCTAACATTTTTAACATTAGAATTTTGTTTGCTGAAATATTAACTAATGGATAACAGCAAAGACAAATGAAAAGTAAATCTCCATTCTTTTTGTGTAGATATGCATTGTTATGAATAATGTTTACCCGAACAGCAAAAACACTTTTGAAACCAAAGATTATGCAAATGTTGCTTAAAAATAGAGGAATTTTTTTTTTTTTTACTGGATAATTTATGGTGAATGCTCGCTTCTAGTTTCTAGGCGAAACAAATCCATTATTCGCGGTATCATCCAAATATTCTTACACTAACAATGGCAATGAAGTAATGGGGGAAAAAAAAAAAAATTCATTTTTCATTTTTTTTTTTCTTACGATGTTCTATTGCAGTTTATTTCACCCAAATGAATGCAAACCATTGTTAACCGCGTGAGCATGATTCGCAAATTTGTTGTTGCCGTGGTTACGCTCTCAATATTTATATCGATGTTATGTTCGCAGAGCAACGTTTGTGGTTGCGCTCACAATATTTACATTGATGTTTTTCTCCGCGCAACGATGTGATTAGTCAAACATTTTGCGGAAATTTGAAAGTCATGAAATTCAGAAAAAAAATAATAACTTTTATACTAGAGTTAATATTTTGACAAAATTTAACTATTTAGGGACTTAGTAATTTTATAGCTTAAATAGCGGCCTGCTGGGCCTTCGGTGATCATTCTGGCCTTTGGTATCCCAGGCTTCAGGTTTGAATCTGGCGATGGCATGGATGTTTGTTGGTGGTTCGGAATCCACGTTAAACTGTAGGTCCTGATCTGTTTAGCACAAAGTGTGCACAAGATGACCGTAGAGCGACAAACCAATCTATAGCTTAAATCAGAGGTCCCCCAACCGGTCTGAGGTCCAATACCAGCCTGCGAGGGCCATTAATCGGTTACAATTTATTTTGATTACATTGTAAAATTTATAATGCACAATAGAGGCCTGAATTGCCGAGTGTCTAGATATCGGTGCCAAAGGCTTCGGGTTCGAGTCCTGACGGTGAAATGGATACTTGTAGTGGTTCGGAATCTCCTTTAAACCGTAGGTCCCGGTCTCATATGATCATAGAGCGTCATCTTGAGGTTTAGTCAATCTTCAGCCCTCGTGGCTCGCCAAAGTGAAGATGCATATCATCCCTAACAATGACCCTGTCGCATTTCGACGAGGTCTTCTGGACCTGAGTAGACTTTCCGCACCAGGGGGATTAGTAACAACAACACATTGCATAATGCTCTAGTTCTGTTGCGCGCTACAAAATGGCGCCGTACTTCGATTTTTCTTTTTCTCCACGCCTCATCTCGTACTTAGGGCTTTGTAGCCCCTATTAGCTAGAAAGGTGAGGGTAGAACATCTAGGGACCTCGTGCACCACGAAAAGCCCACCGCCGCGTGAAGGGCAAGGATATCCACTTGGTGGACTTTAAGGAATAACTGCTCAGCATTTGTGTACCTGCTCAGCAAGAAAAACTGAAAACTCTCACCAGGTAGCCTGACTATCGATGCAAGACACATTGTCACAATCGCCAATGAGTGTTCTCGTTTCTGAAAGCAGTGACTACAGCCATGCCATCATCGGATTCGAAACTCGTCCTCCCGGCACGCTAGCTGGACGCGTTGCCACTGGGCCACGAGTCAGGTTAAATCTGTAGGCTGGAAACTCACTTCTGTTGAGCTTTAGAGGAAGACGCGAACTTCTAAACGCCATCCTTTGATGTGGTACTTCAAAATTGTTGTAGCCAATTAGAAGAGCATGATTCCCTTGTGACTCCTTGTAATTCTGTATTTGCTACATATCTGCCTTTCTAGCGGTGTGTGACTCAGATCAAATCATCTGGAGAAAATCCTGAAAACTCCCACAAGCTAACCCGACTATCGATGCGAGACACTTGCCACCATCGCCATCGAGTTTCCTCGTTTCTGAAAGCAGTGATTACAGCCAAGCCGCCAGCTGATAGGAAACTCATCCTTCCTGCAAGCTAGCTGCGCATGTTGCCATTGGGCCACGAGTTGGGCGCGTACTTCGTCTAAGGAAGTATAATTGACGTTTTTGCGTATTTTCTCCGCTCCCCAGAAGATGGCGCTGTACTAAAGTAGCAGAAGATAGCATCTTCGCCACAATAATATGTCCTTGATACAACCGAAGTTGCGAACCGAGCGAAGTTCGAAGCTAAGTCTTTGCCCTTGGGGCTTAGTGGGCTATTCGGTATGGCCCTTAAGATAATTTTTTAAAGTATATTATAACAATATAAAAGCTATTTAACCCTGAAGCTGGGAATTGAAAACGTATGTGATTAGAATAAAAGTTCAAAATATTTGAAAGTTGCTTTAGTGGAACTATTTTCGGTTAGTTAAACCTATTGACTACTTTTCTATTGTTAACATGGATGACATAATGTACTAAAATGATAGCAGTATTTTTTAAATATAATTATTTCGATTCACAAATAAAATTACTTTTTCAGGGGTTATATGTGTTTCAGGTGTTATGTGTGTGTGTATTTATACGATGTGATTACACAGGCGGGCCTGATAGCCGAGTAGCTAGTGCTCTGGCGGTCGGTGCCACAGGTTTCGAGTCCAAGTCTTGGTGGTGCCATGGATGTTTGTTAGTGGTTCGAATCCACGTTAAACCTAGGTTCCGGTCTAATATGAGAGTAGAGCGTTGGGCGTATTGCTGACAACCCTACTCCGTAAAAAAAATCATCTACCGTTTAGAAATCTGCCAACAGGCAGACAGCCCTGGCCCTTCATGAGACTGTTGCGCCACTGATGATGATGATGATTATACAGGGCCGCGGGACAAACTTTGAGGGGTAGTACAGCTCTTACTAAAACATATTCATAGTATAAAGAATGTATGGTCGGAAGTGATATGGTGAGGCCCGAACACAAAAAAGGAGATACGAAACGAAAATCATTCATTATTTATTCACAGTTGCAAACGCAGAACAAGAATAAAATAGAGGGGTTTCCAGCCAAGGAATTTGAAACTCGTCACGTGACAGGTTGCAGTTGGGACCTTGTGCCTGGTTGTTGCGAGAAGTTCATTTGAAAGCGTGTTAAACGCATCACTTCCGACGCTACATTCCAATACGAAAAATTATACAGTAGAACCTCTTTAAATAGAACCTCGATATGTCGAAAACCTCCACAACTCGAAAAAAATTTTTTGTTCCCTTCCCTTCAAGCCCCAAAACCACCATTACTCGAAATTACTTATCCTCTATATGTCGAAATAATTACTCAATCCCAACAAGCCTTTTTTTGGTATACATTTTCCCTCCGTAACTCGAAAAAAAATTGGACCTCTGTAGCTCGAACATTAGCAATGTTTGATTTTACAGCCTTTACAACTCTATCATTTGAAATTATTTCGGAATTATTTTAATTTTTTTATTGTAGTACATAATATAACTTTTAAGTTTCAAATAAATATGTTTATTACCTCTGTAACTTGAATTTTTATTTATTTTACCTCGCTGACTCACAATAAGTCAAAAGCATCTGAACCTCTACAAGTCGAATATTTCCTTACAAAATCCGCCATAAGTCGAAAACTCTATAACTCGAATTATTTGGCGTCTCCCCTTGAAGTTCGACTTGCAGAAGTTCTACTGTATTTTAATAAGCTGTACCACCCCTCAAAGCTTGTTCCATGACAATTGAATCCCTTGTATATATATATATATATGTGCTCCTTTTTAAGTATGATTTTATTGGAATTTTATCGCTTTATCGCTATTATGCCTGATCTGACCGGGAGGAATTACGATAATTGGTTACAATTCTCATTACAGGCACCAAAACCTCCATGTCCAAAACATTCTACCTAAAAGCGTATGGCGTATGACATTTTTAAACTAACTCTGTACTTCGGAATGAAACGAGGGAAAATTATAACGATTGATATCGAGCACCCCAAGCTTTTAGAACAGTGACATCCATTTTCTCGTCAGTCATTTTATTCTTATGTTAACAACTATTTTTTACTTTTTAGTTTGATTAACTCTAAAAAAAGGGTGTGTTTTTTAACGATAATTTATTTTTCACTTTTTAGTTTGATTAACTCTAAAAGCGTGTGTTTTTTAAACTATAATATTTAAATGATGTCCCGGTACGGAGGACTGGAACTCTGGTTCTTACAAAAATTTAATTGTGAGTAAAACAAAGGCTAAATGCGAATAGGTCGAGCCAGCCAGGATTCGAACAGGGAATCTCCCGATCCATAGTCAGGCGCGTTATCCGTTGTGCCACTGTCCCACCAATGTCTTAGGTACTTTCATTCTACATGGGTTAAATTGCTCTTCATAAGTTAAAATAAAATCACTCATCCTGGCGATCCTAATCCCGATGAGATAATAAACTTATCAAACTATTTGAGTGTCGTCGGTCCTTGATAAGTCTACAACGTTTATATTAAATCTTAAAGTAGGGCAAAACCGAGCCCAAAGAGTCAGTTACAAACAAACGTAAAGGTGAAACTAATAAAAGCGTATTAAAAAGACAGCAACTGCAGAACATTTAAAAATATGGAATAATTTATCCACTTCAACTAATGCTGCTCTATTTTCTAAACCTTTCGTAAAATATTAAAATACCGCTGTCTTCTTCCAGGAATTATAAGAATCCTTAATTTAGCTGGAACTTTGTATTCGAAACTAACTTTACCTTTGAGAACTACATTATTCAATTTACTCCCTCTCCTTACACTCACGTATTTGGAAATTGAGAAACCTCACGATTTTCGAGAATGGCATTATTGTGATCAAACCATTTCAGAATACTGAAAGACGAAACATCGATGAAAATACGTATTTATAATTGCATACGTACTATACGTATATTATATGTATAATAAGAATGAATTAAATAATGGTGTGGATGTAATTTCAACCATGACAAAAGAAATTCTAGTTAAATTGAAAATAGTAGCTAGGATATTGTAATATGGATTTTATGATGAATTTCACATGGAAAGTCCCACTTCCATAAAGCTGTAAAAAAAAAGAAACACTTTTGAACTCACATTTGAACTGGAGATACTGAAGAAGGGGGAACGGTACGGCATCAAATAAAAGTTCTAAAGTATATTAATAGAGAGAGCTGTAAGCGGCCTAAAGAAAGTGAATTTGGCTGCCAGTGGTATTTTGAATCGAAATGACAACGTATTTGGCCAGAGTTGCACATTAAACCAACTGTAGTGTTCAATTTGCTTGATTGTTTTGGTTTTTTTTTGACGGAAAAAATGACTTCCAAATCATTCAACAGTTGTGACACTGTGAGTGGAAAACCCATCCACCACAGCAAGGTCATACAAAAATTGATGCGAAACATAGGTAAAAAAAATTTTGAAATTTTTTTTTTTGATGCTATACCAATTTCCCTTTCTTCAATTATCTTCAGTTCAAATTTGAATTCATTGTGACGAGGGGTTCTTTATTTTACAACATTATGAAAGTAGGACTGTATAATACGAATGAATTAAATAATGTTGTGGATGTAATTTCAACGATAAGAAAGAAAAAAATAGCAGAAAGGATATTGTATTATGGATTTTATGATGATTTCACATGGATAGTACATGCACCACTACAAATATCCATGGCACCGCCGGCATTCGAACCCGAAAACTGTGGCACCAAGCTGCAGAGTACTAGACATTCGACCACTCAGGCCCCAGTCTAATATGGGTTGACAACCATAACCCGTACAAAGCAAAGAAAACCATCTCCTGTCTCGAAATCTGCCAGTAGGAAGAGGAAGACGGTCTTAGTTGAAATGAAATTTAGTTGACGGTGAAATTTTAGTTAAAAATTGAATTATTAATAATTAGTTCAATATGATATTATGTACTTTAAAATTTTTAATCGTTAAAATATAGTTCAGATTTCAGTGAAAAATTAAAAAAAAAAAAAAAAAATGTAAATAATAATAATAATATAAAAATAAATATTAATAATGATAAATTAATATTAAAATAATAAATAATAATAATAATAAATATAAATATTAAAAAAATGTTAAAAAATAAATTTTAAATTTTTTAAACAATAATTTAAATAATAAATTTTTTTAATTAAAAATTAATTTTAATTAAAAAGATATAAACCAATCTCAAATAATTTCATTTTTTTGCCTAACTTTTTTTTTTTTTCCAAACAAGATGTTTTATGGTATTACAGTATTTATAGTTTCTTTAATTAAAAATATTTTTAAAAATGTTTAAAAAAATATATATATATATTTCGTAGGTCATAATTTTCTGTAGTGTTCAATGAACTATATAATGAACAGCAAAAAAACAATTAGCAAAATTGGATGCAGCTCATTTCGAAGAAGTTTTAATCAACTGATAAAAATACTTTTTTGCTCATTTTATGTCCTATTAATGACATGAGTTAAAATCAATTTTTTCACTTGTTAATGGACGAAAAAGACATAATTTCTATAAATAGAAATCATACAGCTAAGTTATTTTTAAATTAATGAATAAAAATTATATTTATTACACTTGTTATTCTTATAACAAAAATAAAACTAGCACTAATAAATGTGTATTTTTTACCTTCTGAATCAGTGTTTTTTTTTAATTCATATGATCATTATATAATTTTCTTGAAAAACGTTTTGTCACTACACCAATTAATACTAATAGGATAGTGTCATATATTGAGTCCCTTCAGAAGCAGTCCGCGTGGCCTAATGGATAAGGCGTCTGACTTCGAATCAGAAGATTGCAGGTTCGAGTCCTGTCGCGGACGATTACAGCATTTTTTTTTTTTTTTTTTTTTGTACAAGACAGTCGAGGAGGCACTGCATCTTTTAGACATCTATTTAATCACTTTATATAGGAATTTTCATTTAGTTCAATATATTTTTTAAAGGATTAATAGAATTTTTTGTTACTGTTTTGCCTGATTTAAAAGTAATTTGTGCCATTCATCAGTAACCTTTCCTTAACCTAAGACCTCTATTGAATATATTTGAAAATAACATGCACAAAAATGCAGATTTATCTGTCTTTTGTCATTGGGTTCGGTTCTAAACTATTTTTGACTTGGAAAACTCCGATATTTATTTTTCAAATCTTTTATAGTAAGCCTTTCTGGTGCTCGGTGCCACAAGTTTCGAGTTCGAGTCCCGGCGGTGCCATAAATGTTTGTAGTGGTTCTCAATCCACTTTAAATCGTAGGTCCCAATCTCCTATGACCGTAGAGAGTTGGGCGTAGGGCTGACAAATCTATCTCATAAAAAGAAAACATCTGATATTTTGGAATCTGCCATTAAGCAGACAGCCTTGGCCCACATGAGGTTGTTGCGCCACTGATGATGATGATGAAATTATTGACTATTTGGAAAACTCTTCTATTTTCTTTAAAAATCTTTTTATAATAAGCTCTTTTGGTGCACAATATCACAGGTTTCTGGATTTGAGTTCCGGTGGTGCCATGAATGTTTGTAGTGATTCCAAATCCCCGGTCTAATATGCCTGTAGAGCGTTGGGCGTAGGGATGAAAACCCTACTCCGTAAAAAGAAAACATCTCACGTTTAGAATCTGCCATTGTGCGGAGGGCCTTGGCCCACCACGGACTATAGTGTCAGGGAGATAGTTAATAAGCCCCTTAAAGTAAAATCCTGTGATGTTTTGGAATAAAACAAAAATTATATGAACAGAAACATACATTCCAGAAATTGACTTTATTCCAGAAATATCTATGTCTATTTATAAAATTTTCTAGAATTGTGCTTGTTTTAAATCTTCTCCTTTAACTTTTATAATTGGAAAGAACCTCCTAATTTTAAGACTCATGATAGAGATTAAAAATAAATTCACCCTGGGAAATTTCAAAAATAGATCTTGTGTTTTTCTGGTCTTTCCAGAAATAGGAAGATCTTTATTAGATTACTATCACAAGCAAAATTGCACCAGAAGAAAGAAAGAAACTTACCCACTAATTAAAAAAACACACACCAACTTGAATAAAGCATCGGTTAAAGTGGGCGAAATAAGTCCACAAAAGATTTTAAATTTTAGGAAGAAAGACTACGTTCACTATATTTGAAATATTTCAGATGACAGCATATTTTCCTGGTTTTTCCATATGCTATCCTTAAAATATCTTCCCGGAAGGCAATGTCATCGCCTCATCTGTAGGCGGAATCATGGTGGAGCATGAGGCTTTACCTATGTAAAAAAAAAAAAAAAAAAAAAAAAACTACCAATAATCTTGTGAAAATCGCCCGAGTTTGTTGGGTATACAACCTAAAGGCAATTTTACTTGGAATCCAAACAAGCGGAACAGAGTTGAGTTCCCTAGGAATAGGGAATAGGGAATAGGGATGTCAGGAATAGGCACGATAAATTCATAAGCTAGGAATTTTTTTTTCTATTTCTGAAAGAAAATTTAGAATGGAGAGTAAAAACCTACCCTACATGTCAAATTTTATAGTGAACTGAAATAGCAACTTGTGGGTACAGCATGACAGACTCCCATGGTTCGCCCTTGATAGCGCTGAATCTGTTACGTATAAATTTTGTAGCAATAAATGGCATCATACTAAATATTTGGCAATGCCTATATCACATTCGGAATTTGGATCCTTCTGAAACATCGTCAGAGGAGAACTCCATAGCTAGAGTTGAAAACGCTATTAGTAGCATGTTCTGTTTGTTCACCCCCTATACAATGCTGTATAAAACTTCATTGGATAAAAAGCGGATTTTAAAACACTAGATTTATCCCCCAGAAGAGGAAGACCATGAAAATTTGAAAATATAATATACTAGCATCTTTATATCATCATGCCAGGTCCACCACATCAGAAAAAATCAACAATAGGATGGATCTGTTATCTCATATTCATCCAATACATCATGACCATGACTATTTTCTAAACCTTTCTCATAATGACAAATGTTAATAAGGGCACCTATTCATATAAAGTTGTAATTAAAGTAATTAAAATGGCATTAACTGAAGAAATATTGAAATAAAAGCCGTTTTATTTTTTTTTTACATATTGAATAAAAAGTTCAAAAAAACTGATTGAAACTGATTGTTTGATTTCATTCAATTGAAATCACATATTTAATATTTCGTAAATAGGGAGCGTGATGGCCAATTGCTAGTGCTCTAGCTCTGGGTACCACAGATTTCGGATTCGAGTCCTGGCGGTGCCATGGATGTTTGTAGTGTTCGAATTCACTTTAAACCGTAGGTCCCGCTAATAGAATCGTAGAGCGTTATGAGGGTAGTGTTACTCGCGTCCGTAGCCTATCTTCAAACTACACGTGCCCCCTGGGTAGTGCTAAATGAGTAACAGCGGCGCAGCCCTTGCTTAGGGCATAAAGATTAACTGTTTCTGTATTGCCAGCTGCATTAGAACAATAATATTTCAGAAATATGTACTTGTCACATTTTGTTGACTTTAAAAGTGGTTCAAGTCCATTTGAGGTCATCAAAAGTATGCATTTCTTTTAACTTAAACTTTAAAAACGATCACATTATAATCTTAAATTTATTTAATATTTAAAAACATAAAATGTGCGTATTAACTTGTAGCACTATTTTTCAAACCATTCAAATACAAACCCTTAAATATCTGCACATAATATAAAACGGACTCCCACCACTTGCAAAGAAAAACTGCTCAAACAGCTATGAGCAATATCTAACAAATGCTTTTGTCAAAGGCTTAATTAATTTATTTTTAATCCAGTTCGGTAATTTCATGTTTTCTCGCTGACATTTTTTTATTTATTTTACATCAATCAAAACCTATTTAATTTACGTTGGCTAATTATACTTTATTATGGTTGAAAAGGTGGTATTGTAAATTGAGAGTAATTCAAAATTAAAATTCAGAGATTTGTTCGGATTTATTTTAAATAGTGCCAATTAATTTAGTCATTGAGTATTAGTTGTAGAGCTTGAAAAGAATTATATTTATTTATAAGTAGATACGACTTTGGCTAACGTGACATCCGTGAAAAATATACAAAATTTGTTAGAAAAAAATATGTAAAATGAAGAAGGAAAAATTAGAAATCAAATAAAAATTCGTAAATAAGTTGTAAAAATAAACAAAATTTGTTAGAAAAAATACGTAAATGAAGAATGAAAATTAAAAACCAAATGAAAATTGTAAATAGGTAGAAAAATAAATAAAATTTATTAAAAAAAAATATGAAAATGAAAAATTAGAAATCGTATGAAAATTCGTAAATAAGTTGAAAAATAAATAAAATTTGTTAGGAAAAATATGTAAATGTAGAATGAAAAATTAGAAATCAAATGAAAATTCGTAAATAGTACATATTAAATCAAAATCGAATTATTAAACGGCCAGAAACTAGAGATTCTTATACATGTAATAAATAATATAATATGCGTACCCCACATACAAAAATCATAACATTCGATAAATAAAACTAAACATAGAACGGAAAAATCCTTTTTAAGTTTCTATAAGAACAGTAATATTTCAAAGATAATATATAGACAACAAAATAATATATAAATGTAAATAAATTGAACATGAACACAGTTATATTATTTGGAAAACTCTTGCACACCTTTTAACCCTATTATGTTCTCTCATCTCATAAATATTTTATCCTCACAGACAGTCTTTCAGCAACATCCATTCCACTCTTGCCATTCAGTTCCTTCGCAATCGACTTCAAATTATTTTCAAATAGCTTTTTATCCATCGAATTCATCTGGTCCCGACGGCACGTTGGTACTATAAATAATGAACTGGCCGATTCTCTCGCAAAATCTGCAGCAAATACAATAACATTTCATTGAATTTCACTGGAAGATCTTATATTTCCACAAAAACAGAAAATATAAATAAAAGCATTATAGCAGTGGATGGGTAGCAAATAGGCTCAGGAATTCAGACATTTGGATAGAATCAAAGCTTCTTATAGACTTCTTCCTACTCATTGAAAAGAAGACATTCTTATGTCTAGGTTACTCACAAAGACATAGGTTTCTTCACAGTCTAAAAATCCATAGATTTCGCCTGACGTCATCTCCATGATGCCCTGTCTGCAAAACTTCGGAAACAGTCGAACACATCTTATTTCAATGCGTGAAATGTGTAGAACCAAAAAAACAAACAACAAAGCGCTCTTGGATATAACGTTCTTTCTTACTCTTGGATATTTGATATGTCAGCGTATGCATATTATAAGACAGCAATGATACTTCCATTTCAACGAAAAATTTCGTAATTCTGTAAGCTATGGGGTACTCCATTTTTTCTATGGATTTTTCTGGGATTATTATGCTTTATTGGAGATTATTATGCTTTAATCACTTTTATTTCAAGTACTAGTTGTACTTCATAGATTTTAATCATCGTCCAACTGTTAAAATTTTATGGTCTATTTCATCTGCATTTTTATTTATCTCTTTCTTTTTCAAATTTACCCATCTTATTTATTTTCTTTTGGTTGTCGGAAAGTACGTGCAACGTTTTCTTTCTTTTTAAAATTGCATATATAATTTATCATATGCTCTAAAATCACTAATTTTGAGTTGAGAAGTAGTTCCTTAAAGAGTTAATATTCTCTGTTGTCCATTTTTTTTATTTCTAGTATTTTAACAGCACTTGGACAAATTGAGATAAAGCAACAACAGCGAACATAAATCTCAAAGTACCTAATTAAATCAAGTCAAGTCAAGTTATAATATTACTGAAATGATTACAATTTTCTTTTTCATAAAATTGTAAATTAAAAACGATTTAATAAGCATATTTTATAATTATCAGAATTTCCTTTTTGCTTTTAAATTAAATAGATCCATAAGAAAAAAAAAAAAAAAAGAATTTACATATATTTTACATTTTACAAAAGATGTATATACAATTATCCAAATACATAAACAATTATTAACAAACAATACAATGACAGAAAAATCCTTCATCCCACCAAAGTGACAAAAATCACCACTGTAATAATTCAAAGTAGTTTGAAGCCCATTACATTAATATTTGTATCACTGTTACTGTCCATAACAGTAAAAAAAAAAAAAAATTCTCTAAACAAATTTCTCTAATAATATTTTTTTAATTTAAAAATCCCTTAGCAAGAATTTTTACCTAATTTGAAACATTTTTTTATTTGGAAGTGTAGATGCATGACTAGGGCAAGTAGGTGGAGATAGTGGTGTCACCAAAGTTGCTTTCACTAAAGTCACTTTAAGTTGCAAGATGCAACCTAATTTTGCAACAGATGAAATCACCTATGAAATTAACCAAATGAAGTCATCAATGAATCCTGCATCCAAACTATTAACTTATTGACTGCAATAAAAACGGGAATCATTGGATAATTTTAGTTTTTTTTTTTTTATTAAATTAAAAAGCTTGATTACACTCTCTGTTTTAATCTTAATTGAAGTGAGTAGCTACAACCAGCGCTAGCGGAAATAAAGCCCTGCAGTAGACTTTACTTAGCAAACTGCAACCTGATTTTGCAATACAGGAAATCATCAATGATATTAATCAAATGAACTCATAAATGAATCCATAAACCCAATAAACTATCAACTTATTAACAGGGCCTGAATGGCAGAGTGGCTAGCGCTCTGGCGTTCGGTACCGCAGGTTTGGGGTTCAAGTCCCGGCGGTGTCATGGATGTCCGTAGTGGTTCGAATCCACTTTAAACCGTAGGTACCGGTCTAATAGGATCGTAGAGCGTTGGGGGCATTGTTACGTCCGTGGCTTATCTTGAAGTTACACGCTTCCTGGGTAATGCAAAGTGAGTAACGTCTGTGCAGCGCTTGCCTTAAGGCAAGACCAAGCCGTCTAAGTGTTTGCCAGCTGCCATTAGAAAAAAATCAACTTATTAACTGCAATAAAACAGGAATCGTTGAATAAGTAAAAAAAAAAATTTAAATTTGTTTTATTAAACTACTGCTGGATTAAATTCCCTGTTTTAATCTTAATTGGAAGTGTATGGCTACGACTAGCAGTTGCGGAAATAAAACGCTGATGGTTGTAAGACGCAACCTTTATTTTGCAACGCATGAAAATCAATGAAATTAGTCAAATGAAGTCATCAATGAACCTTGCATCCAAACAATCAACTTACGGACCCGCAATAAAACTGGAATGAATGGATAATTTTAAAATGTCTTTCATTAAATTAAAGTTGGATTATATTCTCTGTTTTAATCTTAAATGAGTGTGCTACGGTCAGAGTTGTGGATATAAAACCCTGCTATAGACTTTTGGTTAATTTTGCAACACATGAAATCATCTATGAAATTAATCGAATGAAGTTATCATTGAATCCAACATCCAAATTATCAACTTATTGATTGCAATGAAACAGGAGCCATTGGATAATTAAAAATGTATTAAAAAGTTTTTTATTAAACTAATTATATCCCTGTTTTATTCAATAACGTTTCTTTTTTAACTAATTATGTTCCCTGTTTTTTAAGCTTAATTGGAAGTTTTGTACTTAAGACCAGCAGTTGCGGAAATGAAGCTGGGGGGGGGCAGACTTTAAGCTGCAACTTGCAGCCTACTTTTGCAGCAAATGAAATTATCAATGAAATTAATAAAAATGCAAAGTCGTCAATGAATCCTGCATCAAACTTCAAACTTTTTGACAGCAATAAAGCAGGAATCATTCGATAATTTTAATACAAAATATTAAAGTGTCTTTCACTCAAACTACATATTATGGACTAATGAATTATGTTCTCTGTTTTAATCTTTTTTTTCAAATGTGAAAATCTTCTAAAACAAGTTACCAATCTTATTTTTTTAAAATAAAAAGATCATATCATGTGATGCGCGCGTGCTGGACCGCATTCAGTTGGCGGGTAACGATCTGTAAATTAGTTTTAAAATTGGTTTTTACAAGAATTAAACATACTACTGAATGATATTCTAAGAAAAAAAATATTTTTGAAAAACAAACGTAGCTAAAAATAGAATATTTACAATGAATTAGTGCGTTCTATTTTTTTCTTCTCTCTCACTTTCTGTCAGGCATAGCTGAATGACCTTTAATTATTTTCACAGAGTATTTGCTGACAAAACTAAAATAAAAAGTTTTGTCTGGGCCTGTTTTACTTAAAAAAACCCGAGCAGAAACTTTACTTGATTAAAAAAGGCAGATTGAAAGTTTCATTTGTTTTCCTTAGAAAAGAATTCTTCGAAACTAATTTCACACCCAAATTTATTTTTTTAACTCTTTATTCAAATCTACTTTTTCAGAATTCAAGTCACTCAGTTTCGAAATAATATACTACATGAAAAGGAAATTAAAATTCATTTCCCACAATGTAATTTTATTTAATGTGATTCGAATGAGTAGAAATATTTGAATTCGACTTTATTAAAAAAAAAATGTTAATTTTTATCAGATTTATTTTCATTTTCCTAGAATCAGAATAATATTCTTGAATTTAATTTCGTGAATAGCTGCAGTGAGCGGAAAATATCGCGCACTTTTATTAGTGTTTAAAAAGTGTCTGAAATTTCTATCTTTTAAAGTTCAATTTTAACATATCTAATATACAATTTTATTTGTTATTTTATATTTCATTTTAATTAATTTGAATAATTTGCATATTTATAATTAAAAAAACAAATTAACTATTTATTAATAGTTTAAAATATAGTTTTAATAATTTGCAATATTTTTATTAGAAGTAATTAGCATTTATGATTTTGTTGGATATCTCTTGACTTTGATTATAGCTTTACAGTCTTCGAGGCAGGGATTTGATCAGTTTTGATTTAATTGAATTATTCGAAATAGAATTTCATTCTAATCGAGAAATTTTTAGATCTTCTTTGGTATAAATTAACCTTAAACTTCCGTTGTTATCTGATATATCACACAAATGCTCAATAGAAACGATATCCAACGACAGAGGTGGAAATTGGAATAAATTTTCTCAAGGCCTTATTTAACGCTGTGTGTATGATCCTTAACATGTATAGAAACGTCACCCTTAAATCCCATTTTTGCAGCAATTGATTGTAGATTATTCTTAAAATATCAACGACCATATTATGATT
>BPLR01010708.1:0-97167 GCA_021605095.1 Caerostris extrusa
GTTACGTATTGCTGAAGGTTATAATGCCCAAGCTATAATTTTAAGATAGCTAGTTCAATCCATTGCAAAATCGACCATTAATCTTCTTTATATCCGATGTTACTTTAAAATTTTTTAGTGCTATGCAATGGTCAACATGTCTACTGTTCATGCGATTTACTAGATTTGCATAGTTGAATCGTTGTCACCAAATTTAACTAAATGGACATTGAGGCAATAGGCAACAGTAAGAAGAAGAAAACTAGCTGAGGGCAAATTTTTTGAAACATGTGTTATTTAATAATTTTGTAATGTTTTCTTCAAACCCCAAGAAGGACGAAAATGAATGAACCAAAATGACTCTTTTTAATTGCAAAACTGGAAGACCAGAGAAGCCAGCGGTGCTGGGACACATCGGACACTGAAATCTATATCACGTGGGCAGTGCTCAGAGACGAGGGCAATTGCACCACCCTGGGATATGCCCTGGAATATAAGAAAGGGTGAGTTTTGCATTAGAAATAAAACTTTTATAAATTTTTTTCTGGCAGATAATGGTGAAGTCAAATGGGAGAATTCTTATGATACTGATTAAAGCAAATTCTAAAAATAAAATAGATTTGTACAGAATAATATACTAAAGTGCCACTAAAGTTACAATGCACATTGAGTCATTTGGCCATAATTTGCACAAACTATGCTAACATAAATAAAAAATCTTCTTTTGTATCCTGGATGTCCTTTGGTAAATAATATACCCTATTTACTTTAAACTGCAAAATATGCAATGCATTCCCATTTCAAAAATAAATTGAAAGTGCGTTCTGTTCCAGATGAGAATGACTGGCAGCTGATCCTGAATGTAACATCGAGTATGTCGAGTATTTCGCAAAGCGCAAACTGAGCCCACCACCTTCTACCAGTTCCGGGTAGTACCACAACAAGTTCGCTGATGCTGGGGAGAGAAGGGACTGCCCACGGAGCCTGGGTCCCCACCTCAAACCAGAAGGTGTGAGTCCTCTTTGGAAGAAGCGAGAAGATCAAAACACACCTCTGGGTCACTTGAATTCCTAAAGTGAAAGTTCCTGGGAAAGACAATTCCTTGTCGAAATCAACATTACAGTACCAATGTAAAATAGGCATTCAATACACAAGGTAATGTGCATCATCAGAGTAAATTGTATTGACTACAGGATGGATCACCTTTTACATGCGGCGTTTTAATTTAACAAGTCGTCCCTAAAATTAATTTTTAAAAAAACCATGTATCCATTTTCCTTTATTGCAAGAAAAGTTTGGGAATAGCCATTACAACTTCAAGACTATATAAATTTATAAACAGATTGATCACTGTGTTAATTTAAAAAAAAGTAAAACTATTGCTAAATTTATTTAGTGGCTATCGCTCTAAATGTATACTCCAACATGCAAGAGAGCAAACATCCAAAATGAATTAACAAAGACATACGTATTTAACCCATATCCCTATGAGATAAAGACAATTAAAAAAATAGTAACGATTTATCAAACGTGCATTAAAATTATTATTCAAACTTTTTATTTAACAAAATGTAAATAGTAATTAGTTAGTTAGTACATTAAAATGTTCTAATGTTAAAATAACATCATTAAACTTAAATGTTTAAATAACAACTGTGAACAAATCTTTTAATCATTATAAATTAGAACTTCTGAAACTGAAAAAATTTAGAGCTACGTGGTAGTAATGAGATGTAGCTGGGGCAACATCGGGTCCGCCATTGTTGGATTCTTTAATTATTTGTTATCTTGACAAAATCATCTGTTGTTTCTTTGAAGAATCACATTTTTTGAATTAATTTTCATTCATAATATGCAATTACGAATTATTTATGCCAAAATATCAAAAAAAAAAAATGCTAAAAAAGGACTGAATATTAAAATGATTTAATTGTACAAAAACATTGTCACGAGCGAGTGCTTAGCTGACATGATGTAGGGATAGCCGACAGATGAAGACACATAGTGCGAATTTGCAGAATGGTGACTGTAACCCCTGTAACGAACAGATTTCAAATCAGTGCTTACTTAAAAAAAACTGGTCTCATATATTAGTTTTGAAGTAAATATGCATTCGATCCATTGGTAGTGTTTATATTGTTTCTTCTTCCTTTTATGAATGTATTTTCCTTGTTTAATTCCATTTCACAATTTAAGTAAAACTCACTTGCAAACAGCAATCTTTTCACAGTAAGCAACAACGATATTTTTAAAAATGTACGTGCAGGCGCTCCCAAAGTGAAGGTGAGTCCCAGGAGAAAGTACCAGCAGGAGTTCACTGAGAGAACGCCCGACTACCAGCTGGAGGAGTTTGAGATCCCGATCCTGGACTACTCCAGGGAGACCGAACCCGTGCCCCTCGTCGAGAGTGACCCCCTGGAACTCGGCAGTGATCGCTCTCTGGAAATGGCCAGGCAAAGACATCTGCGCTTAATCTAATTTCTGTTGAAACAAAGTTCATTTTTGCTTCAGGCAAATTGTTAATTGCTCTCAGGTCGTAAAATACAGGGTTATTCAAATTGAATAGGCGATTAATTTTAACATGCAATGAATTTAGAAATGATGGGCCAATATATTAGAATGGGTAGGATTGGTTGCATTTGTCGCCTACGGTCATTTTGAGCTCGAACCTGATGCCTGGGGCACCAAAGGCCGAGTGCTAGCCACTTGACCATCAGGCTACTAATGGATAGGAGAAAGTTCAAACTCATTGGAACTTTTCAGCCCGAGAATTTTAGTTAAATCGCAAGTGGTAGTGGAGAAGCCATTTTTGAAATTTTTTTTCATAGAAAAGCTCTAATCCGCATGATCATACTAGCACCCCCTCCCCGAGTCTCATGGGGGCATAGATTATTTTAATTATTTTTTTATCATTTTGGTTAATGCTACCATTAACTTTTAAAAAAGTAAAATTAAATATTAAAAAATTATAGGTTTAAAAATTTATGCATTCAACATGAGTACCATTTGTTACGTGGCAAAAACGTGAAATTGGGAATTGATATATCCGCTCTGTATAATAACTTAATAAGAAATTTCTGCTTATGAGAAAGATCTGTAAGACCAATGAGATGAGAGATGGAAATGTTAAGATCAGAGATGTTCCAAATTTTGGAAAAAGTTTGAAAACAAAATTTAAGAACTATAGGACTATTAAAAATGAACGAGGAAGATGTACCAATCCTACACGGGTGCACACGTTCAATGCGCATAAAATAACTTTTTAACTTTCATCTGTCCATTGGTGTGTAATATGTGGACCATCATTATACCATGACCTTTGAATCAACTTTATAATTTCTAAGAGGCATTGATTTACAATAAGTATAATATGTAAATAATATCACTTTAAAATCTCTTATGGTCATTCCTCCAGTTTAAGTAACCAGAAAACTAACCTTTTTTGAATGACATTCAACAAACGTGCAGTATAGTTTTCATTTAGGTAACTGTTAAATAACACAAAAATTTGAAGTCGGCAAACGTTTGCATGAATGAACAAAATGAAAAAATAAATTACAATCGCATTTCAAATGCCTTAGCGTTCTAAGATTTAAAAGTTTCCAAATAATGAAAAGTTTGCATATCCTAAATACAAAATCTTTAAGCAATGTTCCTCACATTGTCCAAAACGTTTTCTTACTTCCACAGGGGACGCTTCTCCGTGGTGCTGAACGTGTGGGTGAAGGAGTCCAACACGTCCAGCATCGCCAAGGTGATCCAGAAGGCGAAGGACTACGACGGTCGCCAGGAGTACGAGATGATGAAGTCCCTGTGCCACGAGCGCGTGGTGTCGCTGCTCTCGGCTAGCTACCACCAGGACAAGACGGTGCTGGTGATGGAGAAGCTGTCCGGGGTGGACGTCATGTCCTACCTGGCGCTGAGGCACGACTACAACGAGGAGATGGTGGTCACCATTATCAAACAGGTAGGTCTCCCACCGTTTCTTTACTCGTCCTGGTAAAGTCATTTATAATATTTTGTCAAGAATGATAAATTTTACTTGGGATTATCTTAAAAAATTTTGGAAAAATTTGTATCCCATGGATAAATTGTATATTTGAAAGATTCTATCAGTTTATTGAAAATAAAAGCTAAGAAATACAAGTCAGGAATTGAAACACGGCTTATATTTGTTTTATATCCCTTGAACTGGTATATAACCATCACTTAATTTTTTTTGTAACACTTAGCTTTTTTTAAGTTTGAGAGTTTCGGGAAACTCTGTACACAATAAGCGTAAAATTTTCAACCATTTAATATTGACTGAAAGTCATCTTTCCGACGTTCTTCAGAATTTATGCGTCTATTAAGATGGATGCGTACCAGATATGTGTGGAAAAGACCACGTGTGATGGAACTTCAGTCAACAAGAAGCAAGAGTAATCTGGAGGTCAGCCTTGTTGATGTTCTGCGACAATAAAGTGGGAGAAGGAGACAACATAGGATCTTAGTATCCAACAGAAATCCACCTTAAGTCGGTTTTAATTCAAGTTGAAAATGATTGGGTAAATGTGAAAAAGAAAATAGGCATCTTATTGGTTGACTTTCTACCTCTTCAGTATTTAATCGGCCGACAAATCAATCTCCTAGTGGAATCCAGCATAAGTTGGGAAGAATGAGTTTTGTCCCAACACGATTCATACTAAAGACGACTGTTGTAAAGTTCGAGTTTTCTTCATTGGTTCATTTATACTATAAAAAAAAAATAATAAAAAACTTCCAAACATTTTCTCTATTTTCTGATAAGGTATTTTGTTAACCGACGCTTATATATAACGCATAAAATTTGCCCATATATTTATAAGTAAGCACTTGTTTGCAAAGAGTTTTGACAGTATTAACAAAGCATTTATTTTTTATTCTATTCCCTAATTCTCAAAATCCCATTTTTCCTCTCTTATCCTTCTATCAATAATAAAAAAAAATATGATGCATAGTGCAGTAACTTATTTAAAAAACAATATTATTCTTTTTCCAGGTCCTCGAAGCCTTGGACTACCTTCACTTCAGGGAAATTTGCTACATAGAACTGCAGCCCGACAACGTGGTCATGGTGAACCTGAGAGATTCTGACATCAAGCTGGTGGACTTCGGATGCGCGCGCCGCGTTCCCAAACCGGGAGCCAAAGTACAGGTGGCGGGCACCCCAGAATACTTGGGTGAGATTCTCTCTGCGCGATTCTTGAATCATCTTTCCAACAAATCATTTAAACATTGAATCACAAATGTTTCTCTCTCCGCAGCCCCGGAAGTTTTGAAAAACGAAGAGGTTTCGACGCTCACAGATGTGTGGTGTGTGGGAGTTTTGACTTACATTCTGTGAGTATTTCAGTTATACTCGTTTTAAAAGTACACAGTTAATTTAACAGTAAATGAACAATGTGTTTCACAGCTAACTAGTAAATGATTTAGGTGACGATCAAAAGAGTGCAACATTTATACAATATCAGTTGATAGTCTGTCTTATTGAAAATCCAAAACTTATAATATTCAATCAAAACGAAAGTGTCTTCGCTTCATGTTATCTGCATAATGTTTAACGATATATAATCTTTTTGGAATCTACCAACTTCTTAAACTATTTTAGTTTAGAACAAGGTTGTCCAACCCACTGGAGCCAAAATGAACAACTCAACCTAGTTTTCTTAAAACATTGATATTTTTTATATAATTGCATTAATTTTTTAACTACATGAAAATGTGAAAAATAATTATATTTAAGTACCATTCTATATTTTCTAAAACAGGTTTTTATTATAAATATTAAAACATTTTCTACATAATTAATCTTTTAAGCAAACTCAACACAAAGGAAATTAAAGAATGTTACGCTGTGACAATGTTGTTTATTTGTCAAGATGGATATTCTACATTGTACATTTACTTTTTTTTTTTTTTCCTTAACTACACTGGCCTCCAAAAGTTAAAGAACAACATGTTTTTCGAAGCTCACCATAAAAAAAAAAGGACAGTAACAATAAAATTTATAGTTTATATAAATGATAAAAACGAAAGCTACCACTTTTTTATATAGAAAAGAGCAGGTATATATGAGTGAGAAAAAAATATGCAAATATCAGGCTTTCGTAATTACGCGTGTAACTTTTGTTGATTTACAACTTTTTGTTAGCAGATTCGTTGACAATAGGCAGTGAGGTCCTGCAATGTCTGAAAGAAGCCGTTTGTCCAATTCGTTAAGGTGGCGGGAGGCCGGATGGTTGGAAATAGGGTTGTCCCAGGCTGATGTTACTAGGCGTCTTGATGTGCCTCGCAGTGTGGTTCACCGCATCTGGAATCAATATTAAACCGAAGCTTCTGTGTCCAGAAGACATGTTCCAGGTCGACCATGAGCTACAACACCTGCAGAAGACCGTTTTATAGCTCTTTTCGGCCCTAAGGAGAAGAAGCATTTCTGTGCTGCAACTTGTTGCAGACCACTCTGTAGCATCAGGGAGAAGAATATCCGCTAGTACGGTGCCAAGGAGTCTTCACAATTCAGGTCTCTATGCAAGGCGACCAGTTGTGCATGTCTCCCTCAACGGACGACAGAGAAGGGCCCGCTTATCCAGAGCAAGAGAACACGTTTCCTGGACCAGACAGCGATGGGCTCCTGTATTCTTTACAGACGAGTCCAGATTCACACTGGAGAGCGTTTCAGGACGTCTGCTGATTTGAGGGAACACAGCACCAGATACCATCAATCCAACACTGTTGAAAGACATAGTTACCGAGGTGGTGGAATAATGGTTTGGGAAGGGATCTCACTCGGTGGTCACACTGACCTGCATGTGTTCCAGGGAGAGTCGATTTGAGTTTGAGATATCGGGATGAGATCCTTGATCCATATGCCGGTGCAATTGGCAATTTTTTCATTCTGATGGATGATAATGCACGACCTCACCGAGCTGTGGTTGTTGAGAAATATCTTGAGGATCTTGGTTTGAAGCGAAGGGTATGGGTCAGCTCGATCTCCATACCTGAATCAGATAGAGCATCTTTGGGACTATCTTGGTAGACAGGTGGCTGCTTTAAGCCCTTCTCCAATGTCTTTAGGAGAGCTAGAATAAAGCTTACTCCGTGTCTGGTCTCCGCTTCCCATTTCGGTAACCGACAACTTAATTGACAGCATGGAAAGGCGATGCCGCCAATGCATTCAAGCTAGGGAGGCCATATCCCTTATTAAAACTCATTTTTGTTATGTTTCTATGACATTTTAGCACATAAAACTGTGATTATTATTTTTCCAAAAATTGGCTTTTCCAGCGAGATTGCTCTTTTTTGTTGTAAATCATTTTTGCGTTTTTATTATGTAAACTTCTATGTTGCAGTCAATACACAACTGTGTTGTGCACATATCATCCAAATTTGGTGTTTCTACACTCATTCATTTTCAAATTAGGCGCAAATAACCGGTTGTTCCTTAACTTTTGAGGTCAGTGTATGTCGTTAAATTGGCGTGTTTTATGTGGTCCGCCAAATAGTGTTGGACACCCCTGAAACAGAATCTCGTAGAAATCGAACACGTATGAGGAATGTAATGTCTCTCTCTCTCCCGCCCTAGGCTGAGCGGCGTGTCTCCCTTCGCGGGCAGGGACGAAGAGGAGACGCGCGAGAACGTGCAGTTCGTGCGCTACCACTTCGACAACATGCTGCCCGACACGACGTCTGAGGTGACTCGCTTCCTGCTCAACATCTTCAAGCAGTGCCCCATCAAGCGGCTGACGGTGGAGGAGTGCCTGGAGCACAAGTGGCTGGCGCCCTCCGAGTACATGATCATGAAGAGGGAGAGCGCCCGCTTCCTCCCCGACAGGCTGGCCTCCTTCGCCAAGCGCTTCCACTCCGCCAAGTACGAGGCCATGGACCCGGAGATGCTCATCTCACTCGGCATGTCCTCCTCCAAGTGAGTCCTCGCTCTTTTTTCCTTTCTTCTTCTTCTGTACCACAATTCGTACACATCTTGTAGCAGATTCCCACCCATAAGATGTCCGATTTCTAACTCCTACCTCTTCACCGCAATTTTATGCTTTACATAATGTAAAAATGAATTTTATGAAAGATATATTGAACATTTTTTAGCACAGCTTTAAAATTGTAAACTCAAAATCAACGGCCCACTTAAAAGACATTCTTGTAATATTGTAAATTTGTTTGCCAAACAATATATGTCCTAGAAAAATAACTTAATTAACAGTCAACAAAGTATTATATAGGTGTGCTCAAATGAACAGGAGACTGGTTATAAAAGTAAAAGAAATTTTAATTGGCAATGATATTGCTGATGATCTCCCTGTCCCCAATTCCACCGATTAATGCCCTTCAGAAATCCATTACCTCTACAAAATTGAAATAAATTCGTCTTTGAGGATCTTTCCTCACCATTGGTATGCTGATAAATGTCCAAACCTGTTTATTCAGAGTAAGCTATATCTTTCCAGACGGCCATGGCCAGGTTTAGAAGTGGGCATCTTTGATTCATGAAATTCATAGAGGGGGTGAAGACTTTTCCTCGTTTTTATTTGTTCCCTTCTTCCCTCTACTGCCCATCTTCTTGATTGTAGTGGCGTCTCTTTGAGTAAGTTGAGTAGGATGATATCTGCGATTTTCTTTTGGGGCATATGTAGTCTTGCTCCAAGGGGATTAGCAACAATAACAGAACTTTAAAAGACATTTCCATTTCAGAAATTTGATCAATAGCAGAAAAACTACAAGTATTTTCGACTTTATTCGATCTGTATCAAAGATCACAAGCACCTCCCTCCTCAATCGTCAGCATTTTTTAACTCACTTCTATCATAGCCCTCAAAGTACCCTCATCTTGAAGCTCGTCACTTGCAAGACAGGAGTAAATGTTACCAAGTGAAAGTACTCTGTTACAAGTCAAACCAGAATTTGATCAACTTAAATCTTGGGTTTTGACATATTGCACAAGCAGCCCCGGCAACACAACATTCCTGTTTTTAATTATATTCTCATATTTTAGAATTATTCAATTGCACATTATAATATTTACTATAAGAAAAAGGAATGACACAAATATCACTATCTTAACTTATTCAATTAAAATTGAATCCCATATCATTGTTATGAACTCAATAAAATAAATATAATACACTTTAAAAAGAATGCTTAATTTTTTTTTAAATTTAAAAACAATTTAGTCATAAGAAATTAATTTTAAATTTTATTATTTACTGACTGCACTTAACATGTTTTAGACAAAACCAGTATAGTAATTACAAACTTGCAGAATATAATTATTTAATAAAAGTGACTTATTGCTTAAAAATATTTTTACTTTTTCAGGACTGACATGAAAGTGGATGAATTCTTATAATCAATGGAAGTTGTGTTCATGAATTGAGACAAGAAAATGGACAATGAACTGCTTATTAAACAAGATATATTCATTCATCTGATGTGTATTATGCTTGGTTGTGGATATAAGAATAAATTGTTTATAGTTCTTCTGAGATGTTACAATAAAACTTGATTTGTACAAAAATTTACAAAACTGGCTCCAAGAAGACACGTTAATCACGTCTGGCAAAATTTTTATCCATGTCTGAGCTGCTCCTTTGGATGGTGAATATTTTTTGCTTGATGCGATTTTCCACACTTTTGTCAGTAAGTTTGTACAACATGGGCCTGCAAAACAAGTTTTCATCATGAATAGTTGATCTGCACAAAAGTACTAAATTGTTTTCAATTAAGATGATAATGAAATTTGTGCCTTGTATTGATAAATTGTGTGCATTAAAAACATAGAAAATCTAAAAAAATTATTATTATATACAATAACCCCTCTTCGGGATCTTGGCTATGCCAGATGAACAATTCCACTGGTTCATCGAGCATCAATATAGTTTTAAGGGAGTTATCAAAGATAAAAACACTCTAAATAAAAATGTAAACATGTATATATAGTGTACATCTGTTTTTGTTGTATAATGAATTATGCGCTTATACTTATTATTCTTGGGACACATACATTGTTGTAATAGTTTGTCAATATGATATGTATTCCACTAGAAAACAATAAACACTGTACTGAAACCAAAACTGACAGAATAAACACTTAACAGATGGTGACAAGATGCTACCCACATTTTCGTAAACAAACATCTTAATTCATACATAAAACACAAAATCGGTCAATCATCAAAGGCTCAATCAGTGTAAGATTATCGAATGCCAGATTAGCACTATACTTTAATAAACCTACATTGATGCTCGATTAACACTACAGAGAGGTTAATGTATTATACTTTTGCTGAAATTATTTTTATTATGTTACACATAATTGTTGACTTAATTCTTAATATTAGCACAGCAATTTAGATTTTTGACTTAACTAAAACGTCCAACAACAAATGACAGCAAATGCGCTAAAAAAAATCTCTGAACTTTTTCATTTTTTAAAAAAGGGTATGTTAAGTTATTAAATCATAATTATTTTAATAAAATAAATAATGAAATGAAGATAATTTTTAAACTTTACAACAACCCTAAATAATAAAAATAAAAATTCCTGAATGAATGATTTTTTTTCAATCAATTACAGAATTTTCACAAATGTGATACTAATCAATATTAGATATTTAGTAAAAAAAAAAAAAAAAACTTTTATTTAAAAGTTGTACCTAATAAATTCTTAGTCACAAGCTCAATTAAACATCTGAACTAATAAATTATCTACATAAATTATTGTTTCCTTAAATAAAAAAAAAAATATATGTTTCCTTTAATTTCACAAATAGTAGTGGAGAAACAATGAATTGACTGTTACAATTAAATGAATTGCAAATTTAATTTTTAAAAAGAGTTTCTACAAAAAAAAAAAGTTTAAGAAACAATACAACAAAAAAATGCTTATTGACTGATATCTTTGATTTAAATAGTCAATGAAATTCACTTTTATTCCTATAAATAATTTTAATTCATCATGAATAAGTCACTTAAAAAATGGACACTCACTTGACAAAAACCGAAGGGTCAACTTTCTGAGTGTTCTCTTCCTTCTCGTTCTCCTCCCTGTGCCTCTGGGCATTGCGCTTGCGTTGATCTGCCCTCCACTCGGCATTCTCCTGCATCTCCCTGAGGAGACGTTCGCGCTCTTCTTTACCCAACTTCCTGAAACACACATTGACATTATTAAAACTCCCTAATGGATTAAATACTTAAGTTAAATTAATCCTTAAAAAAGATGCAGAAGTTATGTTTTCATTAAAATGAAGACAAAGAAGAAAATTGTTAACATTTCATAACGAAAAAAATTATATGACATCAAATTCCTAAATAATAAAGCTATTTGACATCAAGAAGTGCACATTTGAATCCTGCACAAACCACAGAATAAACTTACCCTGACAATTTTACTTTCAATTAAGTATATATATATAAAATAGTAGTACCTTGATATATGTCCTTAATTTGGTTCAAATCCTTGGTTAGGACATATACAGAAAAAATTGCAATAAGAAATGCAGGGGAAATGATTAATCTATTCACATGACAAATTTTTGTTATTGGCCTATTATATATTGATTGAATTATATAAAACAGTCTACAAAAAACTAAAATGAAATTCATAGATAAAATTTACTAAATTAATTTTCGTTCTTCTGCCCCTTTTCTTAATTTTGACTTGAGTTAAAATCAATCCATTTGATGTTTGAATAATAAAAACACTATAAAACCGAGTTACACTTATTTATATTTAAGATAGTCATTTTACTTAAAAATTAGCCTGCAGTTTAACTCACAGATTTTGGAGTTAAATTCTTATCAATTGCATGCAACAACAAAAAAAGGTAAAAAAATGCAGCTTAATTTAATAAAAAATTATTAAGATTGATATCAAGAAAAGATATTTGCAAAATGTAATGTTAAAACATATTAAGAAAGGTTTTATGCACAATACAAGACATTTATATTGAAACATACCCACAAAGAAAGATATTTAAAGGAATTTTAAGTATATAAATTAATAAGTATAAAGTGACTTTCCTTTCTTACTAAGTTTAAATTAGAAATTAAGATATTTTATTGTAAATATATTTATGATAATTAGAAATCTTTTTTTTTTTTTTTTTTTTATGATCTATAAAAACATTTTAAGGACTTGGTAGAATTGTAGAATTATTTCCTTTATAACAACATTGTTACAATAGTTAAAAACTTAAGCATTGAATGTGTTAACTTTTTAATAAAATAGACATAGTTTAAAAGGATATAGTTATTTTGTGTAATATACACAGTTTTAAAAAAGTTCCAGGAGTGATAACACACTGATGATATAATGCAGAAGATATACACACATTTAATATTAAGTTACAGATACATTTTTCCTGATTCAACGCTTGAAAAATGTGTACAAGTCCATAAAAGCCTTCTGGTACCTCCACTCCTGATATCATAGGCACGTCTTCTCTATGGATGGCAAAAATCGTCTCTTCAGCAAAGAATTTATTGTATTGGCCAGTCAGGATTTAACTGTTTTACAATATTGTCATTGGAATTGAGACTTGGATGTCTTGAATGCAATCCGGAGACAAAATACTCAAGTTCAATAACGAATCAGCCGACGAAAGTGCGGTCTTTGAAATAAAAAGATGAAAATGATGTTAATCATCTTTTTTTGAAGTTTGTCGCTAAGGTTCCACTACAATTACAGCATTCTACAAAAATGTTTTGGATCGGCTTTTGAAATGAATGCAGCAAGTGAAGTCTAATTTGTTAAACAGTGGAAATGGGCTACCTCATACCATGTAATATACAATAGTCTATTAGTCATAGCTATGTAGTATACAAGAATCCATTGCTGTGCAGCAATTTTTGCCAAGAAAGTAGGTTGTGACAACCTCCCTCCTCAGGATAATTTTTCATTTCCCAAGTTGAAATTGATAATGAAGGGACAAGAGTATGATTCAATACAGGAGATTGAAGCAATTGTGACATCAGAATTCAATAGTGTTGGAGTGGGATTGCTTACGGATCTGTACACTTGCTCCAAGCGTAGCGTTGAATTGGAAAGAGACTACATAGAAGCATAATATCAAATGTAAATATATCTTCTTTGTTATATGGTCTGTGTGCGATTAGTCTCAAAATCTTTTAAATTCACTGTGTATATAGCAAGCAAGCTTTTTTGAGAATATTTGAAACATCTCCAAATGGAATAACAAATCATCTGAATCAAATGCAAGGATTACTTTGGAATATGTTTGTACTGTGGTAATTGTAATTTACCAAAAGTAATTTTGTGATTGACAAATTAGCTATTTAAGTAGTGTTGATAGAATATAAAAAAGTGGAATAAATAGGAAGCATAATATAAAAATTATTTACTTTTTTTTTTCTTCTTTATGATTTTTATTTTCTTGATGCCTCTGATTTTTTGAATCCTGTGATCTACTTGTGTTAGATTTGAAGTTGGATTCTCTGGATGAGTGATGACTGGATTCTCTAGATGATTGACGATTGGATTCTCTGGATGAGTAATGACTGGATTCTCTAGATGAGTAATTATTGGATTCTCTGGATGAGTGATGATTGGATTCTCTGGATGAGTAATTATTGGATTCTCTGGATGAGTAATGATTGGATTCTCTGGATGAGTGATGATTGAATTCTCTGGATGAGTAATCATTGTATTCCCTGGATGAAGAATGATTCATTTCTCTTGCTGAATGATCATAGTCGGATCTAGAAGACTTTTTATGCTCATAAGATCTGCGATTTGATTCTCTTTCTGTGGGTGGAGAATACATTTTTTTGTGTCGCCTCTCACTGACATCGATATTTTCAGTATCATACTTGGATCTTTTTCTCTCAGAAGACATGTCATCGTTTTCAGAAAAAGTTATGCTGTAAATAAATTAGTAATAATAAAATTCAGATTTAAAATAAAAATGGAGTGACTATAGTGCACATAAAGATATAAATATTTTTACAAGTTATATCTATAAATGCTTCTGCCTTTATTGTTTCTTAATTAAATTCCTTATTCAATTAAATCACAAATTTTAATAATGAATAATTTCCAGTTAAAAATGAAAATTCTATAAAACAGATATACATAAACACTATAAAAATTAACTATTAATTTTACAACATTTTTCAAATTATTTACTAGATATTTACTTTGAAATGGTTTTTCTTCTTTAGGTTTGAATACGTTTCCTCCTCGTCTGAATCAGAAGATGCCGATTTTGTATGCTTCTTCTTCTTTTCCACTTTTTCTTCATCTGAGTCACTTTTGTGGTGTTTCTTCTTTTTGCTCTTTTTGTTCTTCTTGCTCTTCTTATCGCCTAGGGATTCTTTTAGCTGCATAAAACATTTTAAATCCATGTATTATTTATCATTACTTTTCACTTTTTCTAAATTAGTTTAAAAACTTCAGCACATATTTCATTTTATTAATTCAGAGATGTCACCTTAAATAAAACTTCTCAGTAGAATTTCAGACAATTTTTAGAAATATTGAGTGCTTTCAGTAGTTTAAAATGACCCAATACCCCCACATTATAACAAGGTTCACATCAACAAAATGCACATTTACAACTGTAGCTGCACTTTATTAAATTATCAAATAACACAGTATTTTTTTTTTAATTAAAGAAATTTTAATTAAAATAAGGTTAATTGAAAGATAATTTAAGACAATGCTATATATATACTGAAATTATTTATAATACAGATGAGATTTAGTATAGAAAAAAAGTTTTAATTTTTTAAATATATAATATAGCAAAGCTTTTGTAATAAAAATTTGAACATTATAAAGGCTTATAGGAATAAATACAGCTCATAGCTTATATACATATCAATACAAAACTTATGTAAATTCTATTTTCCTTTACAAAGACCTCACAGACAATTCTTTTTAATTACAATAGAAAAATACAATAATGAAAATATATTTGTGGACATTATTGAATATTATTTTACATTATAAATAAAATTTCAATTTTCTGTCCTTTGTAAAAACCAACGACATTTTTTTTTAATTGTTCACAATTACAACAGTAATACCACAAAATCTTTTTTCTTTTCTTTTAAAATGGTTAAAAAAACATCAGTTTTTTTTTTTTTTTCCATAGTTTATAATCAATCCAAAATGTGTATTGTTTACCTCAGTAACCACAGAAAATATGTAGTAGTCAGCAGCTCTATTGGCAGCCCAATTTTTATAGCAGAATTAAAATTTTAAATAAAATTTCTATTCAAATAAGGTATAATTAAAATTTTTAAGTGCATATTTTAAATTTTAAAAGCTTTAAATTATTTTTAAATTTATTTGCCTTAATATAATATACTTCTTCGTAATATACAAGAATAATTCTTCTATGTACTAAACTTGTCAAAAACAGTTTCAAAGTGCTTTAAAGACAAATTTTTAACTAAAAACTTAAAATAAATTTTAAAAACTAGTGTGGAATACATATTTTTAAAAATTATTTTTTAAGGATTTAGTTATGCTAAAAAATCAATTAAATTATTGAATATTCAAATGGATATTTTCAATTTTGTAATAGCAAGATATATTCCTTGAGGTAATTTTTCTGATTCGATATGATATAAAAATCTATATATGCATTTACTATCACACAGTTTAAATGAATTTATGAATATTGATTTTTAAATATATAATAAATGAGACAATTGCAATAAATAATTAATTATACGCTATAAATTTTTGAATATCAGCCAAGAGCATATTTTCTCTTCAAAAAATGTATCTGAAGTTCAAATAAAATAAAGTCCACTATAAAAGTCAATAGGCTTAAATCTAAATGGATGGCAACAGAAGACAAAGCAATATCAAACAGGGGAAAGTTTTTTTTTTTATTTTAAAGGGAAGATTTAGTAACAGTTGTACAATGGACAGATGGTTAAGATTCCAGAATAATCTACAATAATTTAGTAGATACATGGCTAGAATTCCATCTGAAATGTAGTTCAGAGCTTTTAAAAAGTGCTGCATCAGTAACTATGATTGGCAGTGACGTCCTTGTATATAAAAGAGGACATAATTTTAATATAGAAAGCATTAAAGATAATTATTTATGAAATATCATAAATAATTATCTTCTCTTATAATTCTCTTCTACTATTATTTATGGTATATTTTCTAGGTACTTTTCCCAACCATTATGTTTTCCATTGCAAATCTATTATGGAAAGCATTGAAAGTGACGTAATATGTGTATGATTACTTAGTTTCTAATTATTTATGATATTCTATTATTATTTCTGGTATATTTTTAGTACTTTTACATCAGCCAATCATTGTAAATTTTTCCAACATCAAATTTTTCCTTTGGCAATAATGCAAAACCCAGCAATATAAACAATTTCAAAAATAAACCAACCCATTTTAATAAAATGAATAATAAATTTTCATTCACTCTTAAAAGGAATATTAAATTTTCAATCATTCTTACAACAAATACTAAAATTTTCATTTTCATAAAATGAAACTCAAATAAATTTATGTTCATTAACTTAAGAACTATAAAACTCAAGAAATAAAAACATGTTATATTTAATGATATTTGGTGATTTATCAATGGTAATCAACTAACGAAAAAGTAATTACATTTTTTGCAAGACAAGCAGATCTGTATATAAACTATGAAATAAATAAGCAGCACATACCAATTGTTGAAGTTGCTTCATTTTCACAGGATTTGACAACAGATTTTTTCTTTCTTCTTTCTCCTTCTTCCTGTAGTAAGTAAATAAATAAATGTGTATTTATAAAATCATACGAATATGTACACAATTGTTATTGTTTCAAGAAAATTGCACACATGATCGAAGTTTAAAATGTATCATTTAATATTGTGTTTAATAATCTGCAATTTCCTGATTATAATGTGCAGTGAAGTATAACCTACAGTCATAGTTTTTGGGGTTAAATAGTAAAAAAACAACCTCGTAAAATATGCAGATGATTTTGCCTAAATTCATTCTCATGACATCACCTGTATTAATAGAATTCCACATTCGTACATGTGGTTTTTTTCGCATAGTTTTCTCAATTTTTTAATGTCATAATAAGATGAAAAATTAGCACATACATTTAAGGAAGTGATAATTAGAGAAAAAAGTATGCATACAAGAACCATGGTACACAGAAAACAGAAGTATTTATTGACAGTCAATAAACATAAAACAAGTAAAGCTAACGTTAACAAAAGTTTTATCTAAATATGCAAGAATGCTATTTCAATCAAAAACTTTAAAAAATGATCATTCAAAAGAAAAAAAACTTTTTTAAATGAATTTGACGAATTGGTAATTTTTTTTCATTTGGCAAAGAAATGAAAATCTAAACAAATGTCCGTCAACCATATGATTTATCCACCTTTCTCACAGTATAAAACAATGGTTATATTTTATCATCTGTAGCTCCATAGTAAAGTTACTTTGTTTTCCATGGAAACAAAGTAACCCTGTTGTTGTTACCATAGAAAATGGAAGAATACAAAAGATTTTATCAGCTCCCTAAGACAGTTTTACCAAAATAAAATAACAAAAAAGTGATAAATAAATAACAAAAATTTATTTAAAAGTACAAAGGCCACACTTGATGCACTGATAAAATGTAAGACATTCTTCCTTTCATGGGATTATATAATACAAACATGCTTTTAAGTATGTAAATGGCCATCTAAATTTACCAAAATCTGTCATGACATTTACCCAATAGAGCTTATTTTTAAAAAGACTAATACAAATAAGCTACAAACTGATTTTTTTATATCAGACTAATACAAATAACCTTCAAAAACTAATTTTTTATATCAACATTAATATTCACAATTTACCATAAATTAATATATTTGACAAAAGAAAAAGAATTCCATTTCACTATCAATAGACTCACACCCAGGAATTTCAATATCAATATGAAAATATTTTAAACAGCAACAAAGAAAACAACTTAAGAATACTTTTTAAAAAAAACAGTGGTATATATATATATACATAATATTTTGTTACTTTTTAAACAGCAGAGTTCCATAGAATTATTATATATATATAATTAATAAATAATAAATTAAAATGTCTGACAATATCTGAAAAACTTACATGATGTTGAATAATGGATCCTCCCTAATTTTAGTAGCTAAATCTACAGTGGCTGTTCCAGACAGATTTTGACTGCTGAACATCATAGATCCAGTAGCCTCTTTAAAAAAAAATAAAAGAAAATATGATATAATGAAAAAATAAAAACATAGTACAAAATGTTTTTATTTTAAAAATTTGAATAAATTATGAGTAGCATCATTTAATACAACATGCAGATTACTTGCAATCAACATAAAATTTATCAATATTTTACCACATTCAATAGAAGACAATATTTAGGTTTGCAGCTATTATTCAACAAGGAAAAAAAAACATCAATTAGCTTTTCTCAGTATCTTTGTAAAATTACTTCGCTTAAGAGAATGAAGTTTGTTCTTAAAAGCAAATGCATTGGCAAATAACTTATTCTTTTATAATTTTGCTTTCAATTCAAATTACAATAAATATTGAATATTTCTTCTCTGAACAAACTACTGAATTAGCAAAAAAAAAATTTTTTTAATTGATTAAACCATGAAATTGCGGCTTTATGAAAGACACTTGTAACATTTTTTGTTAAAACTATTTTTTTAGAAGTTTTTCAAGCTTTAAAGAACATATAATTTGCAAAATAATTATTTTAAAGAACATAATTTAAAAAAAAAATAATAAAATAAATTCATTAAAAGACAATGAGATTTTTAAATGACAAAACATTTATTGATTGATATCTCGTATAATAATATAATGACAAATTTATAGCAGATAAATAAATTCCTTTTTTAAAAAGGCTTTTGAGTTACTTAGATTGAATAGGAGAAATTTATTATTCCATGCAAAACAGACGATGTATTTAATTTGATGTATTTATAAAAAAACATACTAAATGGTATTATTTTAGAAAATACATTATACAAGAAATCTATTACCACTAACAATATAACTCCATCATCTGTACAATACGCTTCTAATAAAAAACAAACAATATGTACCTTCATCTTTGGGTGGCTCTCCACCATTTTCAATTGATTTAATAGATTCAAGTGTTTTGTCAATTTTACGTCCCAAAAGATACTCTTCTCGGTTGACCATCGCTGCAGGACCCTGATACATCCAATCCAATCTTTCTTCTTTTTTTCTACTCAACAAAGAAGAAATATTTGTTTATTTCTTTTCTAAAATAATATATAGGTAGCTAACATTTCCATTAAATTAAAATATAGAAATTTTGATTTCATTAATTAACTATGAAATAAGAAAATAAGTATAGTTGTTTAAAACTAAAAATAAAATCAAAATTTACATACAATCGATTCTTATTAAACTATTGCTCAATGGATAAATCATAAAAAGAGCAGTTCTTATGTATATAAAATAGTCACCTTTTATGGCAAAGCATGAAGGTTGTAGTTTAAAGAAAGACAATTGTACTTTTATGTCTGTCTATTTATACTTAAAGAACACCATGAAGATAACAAAATACAACACAAAAGTGGCTGCAACATTTAAAAATAAGCTTTATTCAAAATTACTTTCAATTTTTATAAGGATTTGTAAAAGCGCACACTCACTTAACTACCCCTTGATTCTCAGCAAATGTTTGAATCTCTTCTCTATTCCTTTCCTCCGCCAATTCTTTCTGCAATTGCTCAATTTTCTGTCTCTCGACTTCATGCTTCTGCTCTGCCTTCCAAACACGCTCAATATTCCGTAATGTGGATGGATGCCACGACTTTTTAAATTCTACAAAGAAAAGTAAAATTCAAAATAAATTTTATATACCGTAGTATAACTTTAGTTATCAGTGAATAAAAAATAATACATTGTGTAAAAGATATTCTTATTTACCTTTCAAATAAAAAGGAAAAAAAAATGTATAGCTAAATATTAGTCAGACAGAAAAGATACAAAGAAGTATAGGATATATGTAAGCACAGTGATTTGACATTAACATCATAAAATAAAATAAAGTAAAAATTTGAAAAGATCTAAAACATTTGTTCTATATCGATTTCTTTTTTTTTTTATGTCACCACAGATAAACCATAACAAGAACTAACAGGAGACCAAATCACAATTTAGGAGGAGTTATTCAAGGAATTTAATATCTCCTTCTTGTCTTTAAAAGGAAGATTACATTGCTTCTACTTCATTAGATGGTTTTCTATTTAATTTTATATTTTCAACTACTGCCATAATGCCAGATGTTGAATAATGATTAATGAACACTGGAGCAAGGAGAAGGTCATAATATAGGATAATTTGATTTGTTTGGGACAAACTCACTTTTTTTTATCTTCAAAATAAGTGTGGTAAAACCTTATAAAACAAAAGAGATTGACTGCATATCACTTTGTATCTTTTTTTTTTTACCATGTTCCTTTTTTCCCCTTATGTGGTTACCATGATTTTCAATAACATTGTCTTTAGATTGAGAATAAAGATTCAATGCATTATTTATAATTTTCAGCCAAGCACGTGATCTCGAACACTAAGGTAAATTGAAAGTTATTGAATGATGAATGTTTGATAGAAAAAAATGTCCAATTCTAGAAATGATATATTAATGACCATTTAAAAAAAGCAAAGTTTTTTTTTTTTTCTTTCATTCTACACCCAGACTGGGCTAATCGACCATGCTCTCTTGCTGTCCAATATAAGTGCAAAAGACAAAAATGAGAAGCATCTCCAGTGCAAGCATTCTTTAATTTAGGAGATGGCATTCATTCATCAAAAATCATCCCTACACAGAGAGCATGAAATAGAAGTTGTTACACTGATTTTATTGAGATGCTGCTGGAGGTAATCATGGCCAGTCAACAATACGAAAACAGGCAACACTGTTCCTCCTTAGTAAATGAAGAGGAATCCTGTTTTTATTAAAAGTGGATGAGAAGAAACACTGTGCAGAGAGTCTATTCGAATAATTCCCTCACACTTGAATTTGTGTGTCATACTTCAAATACTGCATGACTCAGTTAATTGGGATGTTAATAAATGCTTTTGATGGAATTTAAAAACCTACTTTTAATCGAACTGTTGATAAAACAAGTAGATATGGACAAGAGTGTGAAAAAAAGTTAATATTTTTTAGGTTATATAAAACTTCCATCATTTTCAGTCCCCCTCACCCATAATTTTTTTTTACTTCAACAATTTTTAGTTTGAAATTTTTAGATTAGATTTTCAAATATTATTAAATAACAAAATCTGAAAAATGTCTCCAGAATAATTTGACCAATGAAGCTTTTGACTTTTGAATTTTTCTTTTTGTATTAAAAGTGCCAACATCTTATTAAACCCTATTTTAATTATTATAATCATTGCACCTTAATAATTATTAAAATTTTACTGTTGTAAGGAGAAAAATTTTATTTCTCCTTACAACAGTACTTTTTAATAATTATTAATTAACAATTAAAAGTTGAGCATACACTCTCAAGATAAAAGTTAACCTTTTAAATGTTAAGTAACTTTGCTTTCAATTTAGCTACCTTAGAATTTTTGCTTTATACAAATTATCCTATCAATTGAATTGGGAGATAAACGGTATTAATTAAAAAATATTTAATCCTTGATTACAGATCCCCCCCCAAAAAAAAAAAAATACAAACAACCGATAATAAATTTATAAATGACTGAATTTAATCAAACTACAGTAAATATATCCTCTTATGGCCTCCATATTAAAGCAAGCAGAAAAACGCATGTTCAAAACAATCTTTTTCAATTATTTAATTCTAAATCTATTAATTAGAGAAATAAAATTATGATTTCAACGCTGCATGAAAATTTCATACGATGATATTCTTGGAAACATTTTCAGAATGATTAGTAAGATTTAATGAAATCAATAAAAAGGTATAAATAAGTAACGAATTCATGGGAAAATTTTGAAAAAGTAATAAGAAACTTACCAAATCTCCTCCTCCCATTTTAGCAAAATATTTAAAATATCAAACACACGTCGATACACGATGAAGTTCCCACTACAAAAACCTTGAAATAAGAAGAAAAAAATAATGAATTACACATGTATAAATACAATGGATAACTTTCGAGCTCTGCTCCAATAAAATTAAAACAATAATATGAATAGTGAAATGTTTACATACCTTGAAAGATCAACAATTTTACAGACAAATTAGTATAAACTAATGATGTAATAATGCCAGTTGTGATCCGTATAATTTGAACGAATTAGTACATATGTTACGAATCATTCATTTTCATCCGCTTCGAACTCAAACAGTTCAGTTTGTTTGTCGAACCAATTCAACAGTTAATGTGATTTAAACTTTGTCAATTTAAGGAACCCTTATGAATATAAAATCTAAATGGAATCGAAGCCTCAAACCACCATAATTTCCTGCTCACTTATCGCTTTTCAGATATTTTACTTCAACGCATATTTTGATCATAAATTTCTTGTTACGTTTCCATACCGATGATTTACATTTTCTTACTTTCTTCTTTTTTTTTTTTCTCTCATCATACGATTACTATTATCTATTTAATGACTTTTCTTTCCTACTGCCTTCACATACCATTAGTAGATGAACGCTTCGCGTTCAGGCATGACATCTTTATTCAACAATGATGAATATAAAATTATTTTACGGAACTCAGGATCATAATCAATAAAATATTTACAATCTAAGTAGTACATAAAAAAAAAAAAAAAACGTTTTAATATTTCTTTATTATATTATAAAAAAATGTCAAAAAGTATTACAAAATAAAGTTAATAAATTTTTTTAGTTCTAATGAATGGGATAAACTTGTTTTGTGTTATGCAAAAACTGGTTCACCTAGTTGTAACCGTATTTTACCATTTAAATTTTGAGAACATTTATGTTTACTTAAAAATCATTAAATAAACTTACAAATTATTTATAATTATTTTAAAGAATTCTAATTTTATCTTTAAATACGAAAAAATCGATTAAAGATTTTACATGTTAACCATCGCACTTTCGCATGAACAATAAGGTTTTATGTGGGCTAGATAGTTCTTCGCATGATAAGTTAAATAATCTTAAATTAATTAATTGTTTTTATATAAAACTAAACTTCATCAAAAGTGCTCTTTAATGTTTTTGAAATTCCTTTCGCTTCTAACTGATGTCGATGAGGACAACAATGAGAATGCTCAATATGTGGAGCTATTGCAATAATTCGTGATATATAGTAGCTCCTTCTTCTTGGCCTAATAAGGATTTTGCACAATCAGTTTTAATGTGTGAACATAAATTCCAGGTTTGTTCATGTACTTGCATGTATGAATTTTCTGTTCCAGTAGTTATTCCTACAAGTGGTTTACAAAAAAGCATGCTTCCATGGACTGAAGAATTAAAAGCGTAGCGAACTCATTCAATGAAAAGCCAGCAGCATCAAATTCATCTAATTGCAACGTAAAACGTTGTGAAGAAGATTTTAATCGACACAACATTTCATATTCACAGAATTCTGTCATTTCTTTTATTCACCTTGCTACTGTAGTAACAGAAAGTAGTATGCTATTAATCTCTTTAATAAAATTATCTCCAAGTTTCTAAGAAATTACATCTACTCGTATAAGATAAGGATTCCTTAATTTTTCAAGAATAGAATATGTTTCGCCCTCCCTACCTATTCGATAACTAATTCGAAAAGAAACCTTAAGAGATACTTCGTTATCGGAAAATATGCGTTTAGAAAATGCGTTCTTTTTCGTATTTCTTTGTTTACGTAGATATTTATTACGTAGATATGGATGACTCCATTCCAAATGTCTTTTTAGTTTTGCTGGAATAAACTATTGTTACTAAAAAAATTTTCTCATTCAGAATATAATCCATCTGGCTCATTTTTTACTTGCCTAAGTAAACCCATCATATCTCAACTTTTTCGTGCTGTCTTCAGATAATCTACATTTCCTCCTACATTTCATTTCATTACATAATGTTTAATGTTCTTTGGTTTCAAAGATAAATTAAAAGCACTTTTATTGTGTTTTTTCTTTTAATTGTCCAATTTTTTTTATCAGAAATCCATCTGTGAAGGGTTTATTATAATTATATAACTTTTAAAATAAAAGAAATACAATAAGCTCACCTCAGACACTCTTATAACAATAAAAAAATAATTAATACAGACTTGCAGAACAAATAACAGCCAAATTATAAAAGTACAATTTACGCACTCTTTAATTCTGGTAAGCAAGTTGAAATATTTCCTATTCGTGACAGGAACAAATTCTTGCATTCATTTTTGACCGTTCGTCGAATAATGAAATTGTCACATAAATGATAGTTTGCACTCGAGCAGTAATCCGCTCAAAGCTGATTTAAAATAAGCGTCGTCAGTCCCATATTACAACCTGCCAGCCAAATAGTGTGATGGTAGCGGCAATCCAGTTTACAGCTGTTGCTCTTTTAACTGAAGTTCTAAAAGCTAGATAAATATATCCATTTCAGTAATGGATGTATTTATTAATATATTTTTTATTTCCAATGGCAGGCTATAAAAAGTAATATAATAAAAAAGAAAAAGAACACAAAGAACATGAAAACAACAACGAGAATCGAAAGAAATCCCATAGTGACATGTTTAGCCCTTAAGGGCCCAGCCTCCTAGTAACGACCCTACACAGTAGAGGAAACAAGCGCAGGGCAGACAGGAAGGTGAGATGAATCCATGTCCTTTCTAAGACTGCAGAGCATGCATTTGCATTTGCATTTGCATATTTATTAATATATATTTTGTATTTTTAAGGAGCATTATCTTTTTTTCTTGAATTTTTCCAGAATTTTTAACATTGAATATTTTTCTTGGAAATATTGTATCATTTTTAATGAATTTATTACAAAAATATAATTATTAAATTTATTAATAGAAATAAAATATTAAATTGTTCTCTGAATTTCGTTTTGGCATGATATCTTTACATTAAATATGTTGTTTAATTTATGAATTATTTTGTGTTAAAAAAAAATAATAAAAGATTTATTAAAAATTTCAAATTTCAAATGATATATGAGTTTCAATCAAGTAAGAAAAAGTGTATGTATGTTTACTATAAGTTATTTCTATTTGCATAAGCAAAAGTAGTTTTTTTTTTTTTTTTTAAATTTTAAAATTAAATCTAAAATTACATGTATCTAATTTTGAAAAATCGGAAATCATCACATAGCACAAAAAAAAAAGTTTATCCATAAGGAAAATTAAATAATATATAAATATATATAAAGTATATTTAAAAACAAAGATTATTGAACAAATTTTATTTTTGAGAAATTTATTATTTCTAGATATAACATAAAGGCAGATTTTCTGTGAAAAAGAATGCCCTGGCGAAATTCGATTAAAGATGGGAAATACAGAATTCCTTCAATTCACAGATTAGAATTATTTTATAAATTTTTATAAAAATTAAAATTATTTTATAAAATTGGATGTTTTACTTGATAGTAAATAAAAATGAAGCAAATAAAATATATATTAACTGTAGAGAAAAATTCAGCAATTTTTAGAAATTAAAAAAAATTAACGTGAAAATAGAAACGGTACGCAGTTTTATGAAAATTTTAATACAATATTAATAAAATTTGAAATAAAGTTAAATTTAATATAGCTATTTGAAATAGTTATTGAGGAATCATTTAGCAGTATATTTTCATTAACAAATTATTTATCTTATTTGTCCCTATACATAACGATAGATGGCGCCACGAAATTAAAATTCTGCTTCGGATCACTGTTAAAAACTTACAGCTGTAATTTAAATTTATTACTAAAAGGCTATTCCCTTGTTATTATTATTATTATTATTTTTATTATTTTAATTTCTGTTTCTTCTTTTAAGTTAACAGTATTTTACATGCTTATGAAGTTTTTCTCCACACTAGAAGACTGCACAAAAGCAAACAACATTCTTTTTTATTTTTCCTTTTTGTTACTTAATATGTAAATAATATAATAAATATTTATACTTAAATTTTAAACTTATCAATGTTAAACTGAAGTAATTCTAACAATTTTTTTTTAAAATGTGCTTATTTATTTTGAATTTAAAGCAGAATATAGCATAATTCCTTTGAATCAAATATAAAAATTAATATTTTGAAAGACAAAATTTAAAAAAAAAAGCAGTGGATATTAATAAAAATGTATTATTTCCTTCATTTTATCTTAAAAAATAAAGAAATGCTACTCACTTTATGGATTGAATATTATTAAAATGCAACATAATTTTATTGAAAGATTTTAAGCATTGGCATTTATTAGAAACAAACAATTATAAACATCAAATTCTGTTAAATGTTATTAAAAAATGTCTAATGATCTGTGATAATAAAATGAATCTGTAGCAATCAATTTTTTAAGAAAGTTTAGTCAAAGAACCATTTGCACTTGTAAATTGAAACTTTATTTTTATTCTAGAACATAACTTTACTGAAAGATTTTAAGTATTGACTTTTATAAGAAACAATCCATCATAAACATCCAATTCTGTTGAATGTTCTATTAAAAAATGAATTCTCTAAAAAAGAATCTGTAGCAATAAATGTTTAAGAAAATACTGTCAAAGAACCATTTGCACGTGTAAATTGAAATTTTATTTTCATTAGAAATTATCTCTCTCAATTTATTCAAGAAACAAAGGACATTTAAGAAAACATATCTTTTAAAAAAAAATAAATGAGTAAAGCTTAAACCAACACATAAAAAAGAAACTTTGCCGGTTTTTTTTTTTGCAACTATAATTACACAAACAGGAAATTGAGAATTCGTAACCTTCTTTTAACAAAAGAGAAAAGAACTTTGACCTCCCATGACTGCATATTTAATGGGCATGAGCAATTTTGATGAGATTACGAATAGCAGATGAATGCTATAAAATCTTCCTCGTTTTGTTCTTGTGGACGATATGCATTTAATGTACCATTTAAAAAATTTTAATTTAAAAATTTTCATTCGTTATTTTTTAAAATTCGTCTTTTTCAGGCGTATGTGAAGGATTTATTTGAGTCATTGTTCTACATATATGGAGGTGCTGGGCTCAGAGAAAAGGCGTTTCGCCCACGTTAGAGAAAAGGCGTTTTATACTTAAAGATCGTGGGCTGATCATTTGAAAACATGAGCAACTTTTTTAGGAAATGGAATTCATATCGCCCCTCGTGCATTAATTTAAGGTGACGAAATTATTAAATGAGACATAAAGCAGTGAAACTGTTATCGAAAATAAATACTATATTCTTACAGGATTTAATTCTTGCAGTTAAAAATAAAATTAAATAACACAGGTCAAGGATGAAAAAATTGTCCGCAATGGGTGATTCTTATAGGATACTTATTTCTTTGTGGATGCTAATAAAATATTGAAAAAAAAATCATATCACTAATTAATTGAGTATGTTGAAGAGTAAGTATGTTGTTTTGAGTATGTTAAGAATTGAGTACGTTGAGGAGCGAGTATGTTAAGTTGTTTTGAGTATGTAATTTAGCCTCCGACTTAAAATATACAATTAGATTGCAGAAATAGATCGATGGTTCTTCAACTTTTTTTTTTTCATGACCCACTTTTCACATTTCAAAAAATTCCTGCTATAAAAAGAGAAAAAAAACATCGAATGACATTTATATCTGATATATCAATATGAAAGCAGCTTTTTTTTGTTCTTCATAACAATTCGCAGTATACAATTTGAAGATGTCAAATTTATAACATATATATAACTAGCAGAACACAGTATACGTTGCCCTGCCAAAAAAAAAAAAAAAATACATTGCAGAAAATGACATATCATATATATTCTCCATATTCCAATACAAGTGCATACTCATTTTCCTGGATATCGTTTGAACGGTCTATGAGATGAAAAGCTGCAGCACCCTCTGGTGGCAAGCAACAGTAAAGTGTGTAGCTCGAACCCATTTTCCGTACTCGAATACATATGACCCATTTTCATATCGATTATTTGAACGGTATGGAAGTTGATAGACTGGGAAAGCATACAAAGGGGACAGCATAAAAACATTTTCCATGTACTGTCAAACACGCACACAAAATTTCATCCAAATCGGTCAAGCCGTTTAGGAGGAGTTCTGTAACAAACACACATACAAAAGTACTTGATTGCAGCTCCATCTACGGGTCCACTTGTGAATTTTAACCCTCCAGGGACACATTAAAACGCACATAAAAAATTTCATCCAAATCGGTTCAGCCGTTTAGGAGGAGTTCAGTAACAAACACGCATATAAAGATAGCCTACGTATGACAGAAGGATAATTTAAAAATTTGGAGATCTCGCCACTTTTTTTTTCCTGATTTGCATCCGTCGTTTAATGAGAGGATTTAGAAACTAAACTAAATATACTGATTGTTTATCATCCTAATATGAAATTTGGACATACCAAGACTGTATTGGCTCCAGACCTTTCTTGAACAAATTGAGGAATCCCATCGCTGAACCGCCGATTCTAAGTGGATGCGCCAAAGGTCTTCATTCCACGAAATCCAATTATCATTGATGAAATTCCGTTCAGTTTCGAACGATTGCTGCTTCCGATTCGTATAGCTCTTGTTCGTATTGCCATGACATTCAACAAAGCGTAATGATAGCTGTTAGCTGTGACAAGTACCCGCCTAATTGAGGCCTGTTTTCCACATGGGCAGCTTTGCGTCGTCTGTTCACACGTTGATAATCCTAAAAAATATGTCCATTGAAATACTAGATGGGAAAAAAAGAAAAATTGTGTACCCATAAAAGATTGTGTGAAATTTTATTTTTGTTATTTGAGGCTGAAGGGTTCATTTCTTAATTATTATTAATATATTTTAAATTTATTTACTTATTATTTTTATCTGATGTTGAAAGGTTTATTTATTATTATTATTATTATTTGTTCTTTTTTTTTTTTTTTTTTTACATTTTTTTATTTGAAATTGAAATATTTATTTATTATTATTATTTTTATAAGGGGCCTGATGGTCGAGTCTAAGTTATAAAGTGCCTTAGACTTAATACAGTAAATGTACTCATAAATAATAATTTATTAGACTTAATTTTTAAGAATTAAATACACAACGCAAATGCTAAAGGTTTATGAAATTAGGCTTAGAAGAAATAATTTAGGCTTAAGATACAATTATGCGAATTTAAGGTTACGTATTAAATATAATAATAATAATAATTGATATAAATTTTTTTCAACTCCTGTTGTAAAGCGAAGCAAAAACCGATACTATAAAGTAACGATCATATAAAAATTGCAGATTCACAAGAGGCAAGCACGTTTAAAAATGAGATCATCATAAACCTGACAATGCGTTATAAAAAAAAAAAAGTTATTGTACATGTTATTTGAATTGATCGTCGCCATCTTGGCAATCACCAACTTGGCGCCGCTGTGGATCTCTATATCAGAGAATCGCCAAAAATCGCTTAAATTAAAGAGAGAGAAAAATAATAATAACTCCCACCCACGAAAATACCTTTCATTTATTTGAATCTAGAAAGTGAGGCCTGATGGCAGAGTGACTGGCGCACGGTGCCACAGTTTTCTGGTTCGAGTCCCGGCGGTGCCCTGAATGTTTGTAGCGGTTCGGAATCCAGTCTAAGCCGTAAGTCCCGGTCTAATATGACTGTAGAGCGTTGGGCGTAGGCTGACAGCCCTACCTCATAAAAACAAAACATATCCTGTCTTGAAATCTGGCAGTAGGCAGGCAGCTTTGACTCATGGGGCTGTAGAGTCACTGATGATGATGAATGAAAAAAAAAAATGAGTAGTCAAATATAACAGGAAGTGACGCACTTCTGGGCATTCCTGCATTGTGGGATGCACCGCAGACAGGATATGATGGGTTTGTTCAATATTTCTGGGTATTTCTATACGTAAATTGGGTGATGTACCGCAGATAAGATTCGACAAGCCTTTTCCACACAACTGCAAAATAAGGTTTAAAACAATGTTTTGTTGACGTATTGCGGTAAGGTTGCAGTTAGTTACAAGTGTAGTGGACGTGGAAAGTGATTTTAGAGGTAAGTGGGAAGAAAATAAATAAGATTTTAAGTAATTACATCAAACAGATGGGGTAGTGTGATTCGCTTCCGTAGCCTATCTTCAAGCGACACGTGCTCCCTGGGTAGTCCTGAATGAGTAACAGTGGTGTAGCTCTTGCTTATGGCATAAAGATGAACTGTCTTCATATTGCCAGTTGCATTAGAAAAAAACAACAACAAAATGAAACAGATTCATCTCCATGAGAAACTCAGCGTTTCAAAAACATTTTTTATTCGAAACGAAAACTCCTTTTTTTTGCTCGCGCTTTCATTGTGTGTGCTTCATTTGACATGAAATACGTGTCGCCACTGCTTAAAACGATTCGCTGGCATCGAGTCACGTGCTCTGTTTCGAAGGTGTCTGGCTTCGGGAATGTCAGCGGACTTTTTGTCTCAATCTTCTTAAAATAGCACTTGAGGTCACTCTTGAGGTCGGCTAATTGTTTGCGAAAGCCAATTGAACCATCACTCAACGTTACGCATTCGAGCTCCGCTGATGAAACGAGTGATAAAGTAGGCTTAAGCACGATGAGTTGAAGTTTGTAAATGACTTTGGTTTATATATATTAAGAAAAAGGAACACACCCTGACAGATGGAGAGGGGGACCCTTGCTCCTATAGAGTAAGGTACATGAAGGATCCTATTCGGCACATAGGTGAAAACCCGAAAAACAACCCTCAACAGTACCGACCGTCGTTGACTCGCAATGCTATAATCGCCTCGTGTTTGAAGAACAGCGCCCACAGTGTACGGTGATTGGTTTGGTTTGTCGCTCAACGGTCATTTTGTGCACACTTTAGACTAATTAGACCGGCACCTACAGTTTAAAGTGTATTCCGAACCACTCACAAACATCCATGCATGGTTTGGCTTGTCGCTCTATGGTCATCTTGTGTACACGAGGGTCATCATTATTAAATATGATATATGGATAAATATCATATATAATGATGATGGGTCATCATCATTATATATGATGTATGGATATATTTGGAAACATAATCATTTTGCAAAAACAAAAGCCACAACAGTATTCGCTACACGTAAATTATCATGTGCTGCATAGAAACATAATCCAATTATATAACAAAACCATCGTAACGTTCACAATACAAATTGAAGTGACTCACATTAAGACTTTCCAAAAAAATATTAAAAGTAAAATATAAAAAAAGTAAATATAAAATCAAATATAACAATTTATATGAAATATATAAATAAAATTTTAGAGGCAGTTCTCTAAATTATGGTAATGATTGGAAAATAAAATTATTATATCTAACCATTTAGCATAGAACTTGATTGTATTTTATTATAATTGCACATTTCTACTATTAGGAACTCAAGTTATATATATATATATATATATATATATATATATATATATTTGAGCTCAATACTAATAAAATAATTACTGCTGAGATTATATTAAAATGTGGTCTTTCAATTTAGAATAGTGTGCCCCTCCAAAGAACGCGGAAATAAGACTTTCATTATCTATTTATGGAATGCCACAAAAATGTTGGGAAGAAAATATCTATTACTTGTGGTTTATTCCCTGGGCAAAACCTGTCCCAGTTCATGTGGACGAACAGGATGCTGAGCAATCAGAAATTTATAAGAAGAAAAAAATAATTCTACCATCTGATTCTAGTGGTAAGAAAAGAGAACGTAATTACTTGGAATGCGTACAAAAACAATATTTTTATTGCTTTCTCTTTATTAAAACGTAAATTATGATTTCTTAAATAAACAAACTTCGTTTCCGATTTAACGAAATATAAAATGCAAATCAACAGATGTTTGAAAAAAAAAGTTGTTACATTCACCGCTCCTAAAACGTGAACTTCGTTTAGAAACTGAATGGAACTTCCTACGCGTTTCCCATTTCTGACATTTTTTTACTTTTGCTTATAGAAAATTATTATACACGACATTTTAATTTACTTAATATTTAGATGATTAGAAAAATAGATAAAACGTTTTATAACTAAAACAAAAATTTTTGTAAGAATTATAAAATAAAACTTTTATACATTTTAATAATACAAGGTGATTATAATTAAAATCCCACTTTCAAAATGCTGTCAAAAAAGAACCACTCCCTCACAATGAGTTCACATTTTAACTGACGATACTTGTAGAAGGGGGAAACGGTGTGTATTCAAAAAAATGTTCGAAAAAAGTTCCACCAATTTTTCCCATCCAATTGGGTGTGATCTTGCAGTGGTGGATGGGTTTTCCACTCACAATGTCACAACTGTTGAATGACTTGGAAGTTAAATTTTTCCGTCAAAAAACTGAAACCATCGAGCACACTGAACACTGCAGTGGGTTTCATGTGCAATTTATGCCATATACGTTGTCACTTCGATTCAAACTATCACTTGTAACGAAATTCACTTTCTTTTTATGCAACTTACAGCGCCATCTATTCATACACTTTGGAACTTTTTTTGGATGCCGTACCGTTTTCCCCCTTTTCAAGTATCTTTAGTTCAAATTTGGACTCATTGTGACGAGTGGCTCTTTTTTTACAACATTTTGAAAGTGGGACTTTAATTATAATCACCCTGTACTTTAAAAATCTGGTCTGTTATTAAATAAAAGAAATAAACTAATAATAATCATAAAATAATAAATAAATAATCCCTGAAAATGACTTTTGGGTACAAAACATCGTAGTGTACTTGATTTACTAAAGAAATTGCATAGCTTTACTATTGAATGAATTATTAAGCTTTGACTGCAAATGAATTACTAAACATTATTTAATCGACGGCATCACAAGAAACTCTTCTACTCCTCAATAATGGCGTAGGTCGATGGTGACGAAAGAAAAATCGGATTTATCTTTATTTTCCTTTTAGCACTGATTTTATTATGTGTAATAATTTTGAAAATATTCATTTTTAAATTTCAGTTATTCATGTGTGCTAACCCCGTAGTAAGCAACTCTCTTATTCTCCAATTAATGCTTTTATCGACGATTTGACAAAAAGGCAAAGGTAGTTTTGTTGAAGGAGTACCAAGTGTAAAAGTTTAACCCTACACCTCCTGTGCTTAATTATTGAAAATCAAATTGCATAAAAAGGATGTTGCATAAACGGAAATAAACGAATAACTGGGAACGAGTAGCTTACTCTTATTCATTTGTGCTAACGACTATCTTATTCACCAACTAATGCTTTTATCGACGATTCGACATCATTAGAAACTCTCTTCAAATCCTCAATAATGGCGTAGATGTCGAAAGAAAAATTGGATTTATCTTTCTTAATTTTCATTTAGCACTGATTTTATTATGCATAATAATTTTGAAAATATTTTTATTTAAATTTCGGTTATTCATTTGAGCTAACCCTGTAGTAAACGACTCTCGTATTCACCAACTAATGCTTTTATCGACGATTTGGCATCAAGAAAAAGTCTCTTCAACTCCTCAATAATGGCGCAGATCAATGATGATGAAAGAAAAACTGAATTTGTCTTTCTTTATTTTTTTATGTGTAATAATTTTTGAAAATATTTATTTTTTAAATTTCGGGTATTCGCTTACCCTGTATGTAGTAAACGATTATCTTATTCACCAACTAATGCTTTTGACATCGTTCAATGCTTTTGACATGAAAAGAAAAAAAAGGACGAACTTAGTGACGCCATTGCTGCGATATCTGCTCAAAAGCAGTGAAGAGTCTTCTGAATTGAGATTTCTTCCATTAGTACGGCTTTAATGACAAATTACAAAGCCTCTTTACTGGGCCTGCCTTATTAAATGTCTCTTAAAAGGCCTCAATGTTGTTTGATGCACTTTCCTCGATATTCTAGCTTAGTTATTACTTTAACAGATAAATTTAAAACAAAACAAAAAAATCTTAGAACTTTAAAAAAGCCCTACGAACATCCAACTCCCAGAGTGGTGCGGTCCTATCTTGTTAAAACACAAAAATTCGTACTGTTCTTAAGCGATCGTTGAAATAACCATATTTGCATCATGTTCAGATAATTACTACATTCTACCATTTTCTCGCCGAAAAAAAGAAATGCCCTATACAATTTGTTTGTGACATGGCTCCAAAAACCAGAAGTGAGCGTTGTGTTAACCCTGTAGTAAACGACTGTCTTATTCACCGACTAATGCTTTTATCGATGATTTAACATCATAAGAAACTCTCTTCAACTCCTCAATAATGGCTTTAGCCGATGTTGATGAAAGAAAAATTGGAATTTGTGTTTCTTTATTTTCATTCATCGCCGATTTTATTATGTATAATAATTTTGAAAATATTTTTAATTTAAATTTCGGTTATTCATTTGTGCTATCCCTAACGACCATCTTATTCACCAACTTTTGACATCAAAAGAAAAAAAAAAAGACGAATTCGGTGACGCCATCGCTGTGATATCTGCTCAAAAGCAGCGAAGAGTCTTCTGGATTGCGGTTTCTTCCATTACTCTGCGCCCATAATCACGATATTTAGGAGGCAGACAATTTCGGCGTTGGGGGTCAGAGCTCTCCGAATCAGGCATTCCAACCCCTGGGGCATCTATTAAAGTATGTGGAGCCAGGGCAGACGATGTTGGGGGGGGAAGGGATTGATGAGGATTGACCCTTGTTTTAACTTCTTCTTCCCTGGGCACCGGCATTTGTCTTCCTGACAGGTGCCGCCGGGGATGGAACCTGTTCTGACGACCTTCCAGGGGGCCCCCTCGTGCATTCTGGGGCCCGGATTACCTGTTCCTAAGGCCCTCCCTCCCCTCTTCCCCCACGACAACCTGTTCTGCGGTGACCAGTCGCCAGCGTCTGCCAGAAGCAAGATGGGGATCAGTTTTGTTATTGTTGTTGTTCTCTTGCCCAAGAAAGACTTCTTTTAGGATCGTTCCAAGGGGAAGGGAGGGGGAAGGGGAAGAAAAAAAAATCGTTTGCGGGTTGGGAAAGTTGAGCGGAGAAGCAGGCCCGATTTGAATGTGTTTTCGGGTTCAATATTTTGTTTGGCCACCTGAGAATAAAATTGCAAATGGACGGTAAAAAATAAGATGAAATGAACAATTGTTTGTTTTGATGGACTATAATCAGAATGAATAATACGATGTAATTTATTTCTTCTTAATGATGCAATTGCATCGAAATTTAATAAGTAATTTATTTTTTTAAATAAAGGATAAAATAATAATAGTAGTAATATAATAATAATAATATAAAATAGGTACCTCAACCCCAAACATGGGACACCTTTAACAACTTTCATAATTATTATTTGATCTTCACAAAAGTGGTATCCACGTAAATGGCTTGAAGGCAACTAACGTATGGTGCAACTGATTAACTAAATTGTTAAACTTCTAACTGAAAAATTTTTCTATTATGTTAAAATTTCTATTTTTTAGTCCAATCGATTTAGCGTTATGAACCTTATTCAAGAGAAATTTTATGTTAATTCATCATCTTAACTGACTCGACAGCCCGTTGTGGGTCTTGGCCTTCTTTAAAAGAACCAGTCAGGTTGTTCTCTTGCCCGTGGACCTCTAGTTTTTATCTTAATAATATTAAAATCAGAGTCTAAACAGTCGACCCATCTCTTCTTCGGTCTTCCCTTGGTCGCTGTCCAAAAGGGGTTACATTGAAAACCCTCAAAGGAACTCTATCACTTTCCATTCTCATGAGATGACTGGCCCATCTCATTCTGTTCAGTTTAATACATTTTAGAATGTCAATATCTCAAAAAAGTTTGTAAAGTTCAAAATTGTATCTTCTTCGCCAATTTCCTTGTCATTGATACCACCAAAAATAGTTCGCAGCACTTTTTTTTTTTAAGCATCTATAATAACTTTCATAATTATGATTTGATCTTCACAAAAATTGTATCTACGTAAATGGCTTGAAGGCAACTCACTTATGGTGTAATTGATTAACTAAATTAATTAACTGCTAACTCGAAAACTTTCTAAGATGTTAAAATTGTTATTTTTTAGCGCAATCGATTCAGCGCATTATGAATCTTATTCACTCGAAATTTTATGTTAATTAATTTATTATATTGTTATTATTTTATTGTCCAGACTGCATTCTACTCTTGCAATCGTCAATTATGTATGCGACCTTTTGTCAGAAATGCAAAAGTTTGGGAAAACTATTATGTTTTTTATAATTGCATTGTAAAAGAAGCATTGAATTCTATTGTGTCCTATTCTATTTTGTTCTTAAGAACTTAACTAAGAAAACTTAAAGATTTTTAGCTATAGATATGTCAATTCTATAGCTACAGATCTAAGTTTTAAACTTTGAACTACCAGCAAAAATTTTCAGTTAATTTATTTTTACATACAGGGCACTTTAATTTATAAACCTACTCAAGTGAAAGAAAGTTGACCCAATTCAATGCAAAAGAAGATGTACCAAACTTACATTTGCCATGGGCAATGCATGAAGGAGCAAGTGGTCACAATTCCGCCAGAAGAGGAGTCAAATTCAACAGCAGGAATGTGCCAGTGTTCAACATCCACGGACATGCCAAGAAAAGAAACATTTTTAATGAGAGAAAAACTCGGAAATACAGAGCACGTGACTTGATATTGGAAAATCATTAGATCTTTTAGCAACACACACTTCATGTCAGTTTTAAAACCCACATAATCGAAATCCGTGGTAAAAAAAAAAAAAATACTCAATTTTAGATAAAGGCTACTGAAATGAAGGTTTTTTTTTTCTTTTTTAAACGAGAAGATTAAACTGTGTTTTAAATAATAACTTAGACTCTTTATCTTTTACCCTAATGTTTTTTTTTTCATTGATAAAAATAATATCATTCGTACATTTATTCATTATAATTATATTCGTAATTTGTTCATTATAATTATATTCGTATATTTATTCACTATAATTATATTCGTATATTTATTCGTTACAATTATATTCGTATATTTTATTCGTTATAATCATATTCGTTTATTTATTCGTTATAACAGTATTCGTTTAATTATTCGTTCTAATCGTATTTGTAGATTTAAATCATTCGTAGTTCATAGGTAACAAATTTTTACAAAAACTATGGCAGTAGGAAAACCACAACTCGTGCATAATACTAAAGATTTATTTGGCTTTTGCCGTTAACTTTGTGAAACTCTGCATGCAGATTCGTCTCTACTTTAATCTTATTTTACTCTACTCTGCTCTACTTTGCTATATAACGACGGATGATGGAATCGGATTCGGGATTTTAAAAGCCCTCTGGCCTTAAAAAGGCTTTATCTTCTAAGTATGAAAGGTAGAACAGTTTGGAAAATTCCAGTTGTTAGTTAGTTGATAAAGCAAGGTAAACGCTTTAAGGAGGAAAATGGCGGGAGATGTTAACAGGGCCGAATCCTCACATAGACAAATGTCTAGGGCCCGGTTTTTAGAAGAGCCGGGTCAAATTGTCGATTTTGAAAAATTTTCAAAAAATATTTGTAATATTTTTCTGTTGGACAACTGTATATAATAAACATCATCATCATCATCATTGGCTCGACAGCCGTTGTGGGCCTTGGCCTTCTTTAAAAGATCCAGCCAGGCTGTTCTCCTCTTGGCCTTGGACCTCCAGTTTTTTATCTTAATAACATTAAAATCAGAGTCTAAACAGTCGACCCATCTCTTTTTCGGTCTTCCCCTTGTAAGCTGTCCAAAAGGGGTTACATTGAAACCCTCAAAGCAGCTCTGTTCACTTTCCATTCTCATGAGATGGCCGACCCATCTCATTCTGTTCAGTTTAACAAACTTTAGAATGTCAATATCTCTAAAAGTTTGTAAAGTTCAAAAATGTATCTTCTTCGCCCATTTCCATCATTGATGCCACCAAAATAGTTCGTAGCACTTTTTTTTTCAAAGATTGCCAACATTTTCTCTTCTTTTGCTGTTAGTGACCCTATTTCAGATGCAATATAATAAACAAATACACACAAAAAAAAAAAAATATTACTTTTTATATGGTTATTGGTGAATTCTAAAATCTAAAGAAAATGTGTTCTTATATTTGTTCTTATTGAAAGTAATTCTTCCAATAATTTAAAATTTTATGCCATAAAAGATGGAATAAGATTGAAAATTTGTGAATTGCAGAAACGAACTTTACAAGTTCGACCAGCGAGTCAACCTATGGATGTCACTTAATTTGGCCTCTACAGTCCATCGCTCTGATAAGCCGTTCTAATAACGAACGACCTAGCATCTCAAAACCACCACATTAATCGCCAAATATCTCAACCTTATAAGCATTTAAATACTATCTTTATCAATTCCTGTTCGGCTTCTTCCTTACAATCGAACAAAATAACAAAACAGAGAATATATTATTATTTATTTGTGAGAATCTCTTGAGAAAGTCTAATTAAAAGATTTTTTTTTTCCATTTTTATCGTAAATACTAAAGGAAAATTATCTCTCAGTAGCAAGGAAAATATCTTAAAAGTTTCATACATATGATTTTAAACCCTATAAATAAACAGCCATATTTTTACAAAATGCAAGCAAAGGTTGTAATTATACGTTAGAAAAATAATTAAAGTTAGAAATCTGAGTTGTTTCCCAGGTTGTTGGCTTCGGCGGGTGTTATTATTTTTTTAAATGTATTGTTTCATTTCATGTTAGCATTCAACAAATGCAAGAGATCTCTGCAAATGCACTTGAAAAAAAAAGCGACCCTTTTTTTTATTATTTTTGCGTTGAATAAATCCCATTTTTTTCCATAACATTCGAAACTGTTGTGAACCATATATTATTCAAAAAAATATTACAAATATAAACATGTGTGCATTATTTTTGTATGAATGAAATAATAACAGCGTCAAAAGAAAAAATGACGCGGTTATTATTTTTTCTTTCTAATTACAACGTGTATAAGCTAAATTTTCTTCTTTAGAAATTCGTGTTTATTAATAAATTCATATCAAAGAACTTTTAAAGAAATTGGAAGGTGTTATTTGAATTTGAAGATACCCAATTCTGTTTTTACACGATTTTGATATAACATGAATTAGAAAAAAAAAAATGCATTATTTTTTTTTATTATTTTAATTTAATTGCTTTTGAATTTATGTTTTTATTATTTTATACGAACCGGCCTTTTATTTATGGAAAAAAATCATTTGGTACGCGTCCAAGATTGAAAATCATAATAAAATTTTAAACTTCACATTTTTTACGTTAAGAATTATTTTCTAAAAAATTACTTTTCGTAAAACCTTGGAATTTTATTCTTTCCTTTCTGCTAAACTTTTTCATCAAGAAAATAATAACATTTACGATTTTTTCTTTCAATAAAGGAAGAAGCACTTATTTGGAAGATTCTACGAGTCAAACACATTTTATGTAATGCCTTTATAACACAGATAACGCCAATGTCTGGAACTGAATGTTAGAAAGCATTTTACTTCAACTGGTGTCTCTGTGATATTGGTTGAGATCTTTTTTCTTACTTTGATTTCGATTGGTCCAGAGGATGTTTATATCCCCGCTAATTAGGCCATCAGAGATAGAGAAGAACTAGAGTTAATTAACATCTATCACATATGACATCTTCGCTATAGTTGAGACATAATAATTTTTTTGTACAACAAGGTTTCTTGATAAAAAAAATCCTTGATGTCCAAAAAAAATTATTATTATTACTTCTTTTCTCTCAGAATGTTTAGTAAGGTTTGATAAGCTAATGATTCTAGAATCTAAAAGCACCACAGAAATATTTTTTATTACATGCTGCAATTAGAAAAATTATAATTAATAAATGACACAATTTAATGTATTTTAGAAATCCTTTTTTTTTTTTTTAATTGTAAATGGTGATGAATTTTTGACATCAAGTCTTTTTAAAAAATGGCCCCCTGAAAATTAATATTGTAATATTAATCCAAAAAAAAATCTTAATGAACTGTTAACTTTAAATATTGGTTAAAGCAGAAATGTTTAGCATACTATTAAGTTGTGCTAATGCTACATTATATATGTTATTCTTCTCAACTTGTGTATTTATTTAATTAAATTACAAAAATTTAATATGAGTAATTGACATAACCATAAGGGAGGAAAAAAAAAACTCTCTAAGTGAAATGTAATTCCCCAACTCAATTGTTTGCTTGGTGCACTCCGTTAAATAAAATATCGCCACGGACAACATTTAAAGTTAAGCTCAATTGGCTTGGCGCAATTGGTGAAATATATCGCCACGAAAAACATTTTAAATGTTTTTCGTGACAATATATTTCTCTTCAAGCTCAATTGTTTGCTTGACGCACTCGGTTAAATAAAATATCGCCACGGACAACATGTAAAATGTAGCACGGAGACAAACTTTGACATCCTTTTTTAAATGTAATTAAGAAAAAAAAAAAAAAAAAAAAAAGCTAAAAATTTAGAAACCAGTTATTACCCGAATTGTTTTTTTTAAATAAACAATGAATAACTCCCTGAATGTACAAGCAATTAGCCAATCTATTCTACTGTTATAATATTATAAATGGCAGGAAACAAGAACAATCTTAGAAGCAAAAGAAAAGTTGGACGGCTTTCATTTGGACATCTGAGAAGTTACTGAACAGATGCTTTGGTGCCTTGCTAGCGGAAAAATGTATCGTGCAGCAACCCAACTATCAATAATAAAACTCCTCAATAGAAATTTGACGACCGAGCATCTTTGAGTGTCGTTTAAACGATTCTATCTCTCGTTTCATATATATATGCAGGATGATTCAAGGGTCATGGGACAAATTTTGGGTGATGGTTGACCTTACTAAAGTATACAGTTTTTTTATACAGTAATGTAGGGCTAGAAGTGATGCATTGAACACACTTTTGAAACGAATTTCTCACAACAGCCAGGCACAATGCCTCAAACTGATGCACGTCAAGTAACGAGTTTCGAGTCTTCCGACTGGCAATCTTGATGTGCACTCTATTTAATTCTTACTCTGTGTTTTCATTTACGAGACTCCAGTTGACTCAATTGAGGACCTCGTTGCTCGACTATCCATTGTGGTTACAAGCTTGAGTGTTCTCCAATCACTTCTTCGACGCTACCAAGCATGTATTAATGTTCCGCAATGTTGAGCATTTATCGTAAACATTGAATCCAAGAAACACTTTGCAATGATGTTGCCAATAAACATTGTTTTTCTTTTCGTGTCTCTTTTCGCATCACTTCTGACCCTACATTCCAACAACAAAAGATGCATGTTTTAAACTTCCTCAAATTTTGTTCCGTGACCTTGAATCGCCCTTTTTTTTATGAATGGATGAGCACAAAGTATGAGCATCTGATTATAAAAGTTTATTACAAAATAATCGTTGAATGCAATAATATAATTTTGGTATCCTTTTACAGTTAACAGTTCTTATTTTATTTTTTATTATTATTATTGTTTTTTGTGAAATAGATCCGAAAAGAATGGACGTCGAAAACGTTTACTTAAATCGCATTCGTTTTCGATGTGAATCAATCTTTTACATCTGCGAAAAGGGATTAAACATAATGCCCGTATCTGGGATTCAGAAAATCCGCTTGTTTCTGCACGAGAGACAGCCTTAAATTGAAAGTTTGATGTGGCCCCGTGCATAACAAGGTTAGTGGGTAGTTTTACTTCCGGAAAAAAACCCTCATTGCTAACCGTGGGATCCCAGTTTACTTAGACTTATTGAAACTATTGATTAATTGCTAGAATTTCAATCGTGAGTTAGTTATAAGCAAGTTCGTGAGTACCTACACGAGACATTTCTGAACAGGTGTATTGGAAGGGATGGACCAACACCACGCCTTCATCTTCATTTTTGGGAAGGGGGCTGTATCAAGGCCATAGTCTTTACCTACCTAATTGCCGGCATTGAAGAAATGAGGCCTAGGATGACAGATGCAGTGTATTGCGGTCCAACGTCGAATCTGACTCGACATCCTCTTTCTTTGCTGCAAATCTAACATCGAGTGTGGCTCAACACGGTTTTAAAGGATAACCTTGAATCGTTTAACGGTTTCAGGATTCTTTCTGTTGGTAATTATAATCCGTATTACTTTTCTGTAACGTTGTATATTGTGAGATCTTGGTGGCTGTTGCTTATAGACAAACGCTAGAATCTCGCTAAAAACTTAATCAAAATTTCATTTTACTTTCTACTATAAACAGCCCATAAATATATGAAAACTCAATTAAAATGACTAGGTCGACACTCCATTGATATAACTCAAAAAATTTGGATCAGGTTACTGAGAATGAGGAAAACTAATTTTGACTGCAAAGGGTTAAAGAGCACTTGGCGAGACCCACTTCGACATTTTCTCGAGCTACCAAGAAGGCACACGTTGAAATCTTCTGAAATGTGTTGTTCTATTAAAAATTTTTTCTAACTGTACTCCTCGTTTAAGCCATTTAACCTTTTATAGAGATTATTATATTCCGTATATCTATTAGAGAAATCTTATAGATATACAGGATATATATTGTTCAAAACAGGTTATATAAAATGAAAATGGCAGCAGAACCACTACTTTGCAATCAGGGGCCTGATGGCCAGTGGCTGGCGCTCCGGCCCTCAGGTACTACAGGTTTCGGATTCGAGTTCCGGCGGGGCCATGGATGATTGAGTGGTTCGGAATCCACTTTAAGCCGTAGATTAAGATCTAATTGGATCGTAGAGCGTTGTGAGGGTAGTGTTACACCGCGTCTGGGGCATATCTTCAAGCTACACGTGCCTCCTAGGTAGTGCTAAATGAGTAACAGTGGTGCAGCCCTTGCTTATGCCATAAAGATTAACTATCTAGGTATTGCCAGTTGCGTTAGAACAGCACTATCTTTCAATCATCTTTACAGTGGATCCATTGATGCGCCATAGGTAGTTATCATGCCTCATAATTACAAGTTAAAAAATGGCTACAATCTAATACATCAGAAAATTTTTCAACGTACTTAAATGTAATCTATTTTCTCTCTCTTTTTGTAAAACCATGTTTAAAGAAGGCGAGTTTTATCCTCTTTAACTGAAGCAAAATTTAAATTCCGCCTTGACCCCCAATTGCGAAGATGATGCCTTTTTCTTTTTCGCAGAATGATGTCAAACTTTGTTGCTCCGACCTTCGGCCGAGTCGTTTCGCAACCCTTGTTCAAACCGCGCGGGATTCTTCCCACGCCCATTTTAAAATGCTTGTCGGGAATAGAAGCGAAAAAAAGAAAAGAATTCCGGAATAGCTGTTCTACTGGATTCGCTTCATTTCACTTTGGCTCGTTCCGTTGCCAGTTCATGATTCATTCATCACTTTGGTCGCTCAAAACTCGTCTTTCTGTGCATACATTGCAATGTGACCTCTTGACACGGGTCCTGTTTTCAAAACTCGTTGCTCGGTGATTTTCGCGGAATTATTTTTGTGGTGACTGCTTCGCAACTGACTTCATTCGAATTTCCTTATTGAATTCGACATTTCTCTCTCTCTCTTTTTATGTGTGTCCTTTAACCGCGGCCATTTTCATTATAATCTGGTGGAAGTCGATCAACTCGCTGCATTTGAATTAACACGAGCTAAAAAAAGCCGCGGATTTATTTTCTTTTAGAAACGGAACTAATCAATACAAACACTGCCTACATGTAAAATGGGAGCATATGTACAGGATCCACTCATCCTTTGAGGCTTTTTACGTGACAATTATTTTTGTAAAGAGATGAAATACAGATCTATTACCCTTCAAAATTACCATGAGAATCTAGAGCCAATCAACTTTGAAATCTTTACACAAAGAACTTTGTTTTCGTATTATGAGAAGGTATGAATAACGTATGATGTAACGTACATGCGTTTGAGAAGTATGTTTACATACCTAAACATATGCAATCTAATTTATAATCATGTAGTCACCTAAACATGAACTACTTGTAATCATGAGCCACTTATAATCATGTAGCTATCTAAATATGGACAATTTAATTAGTAGCGATGTAGCCCCCTGACTTATAACCATATAGTCATCTAACATGTAACCACCTAATTTATAATAACTTAGTCACCTAAACATGAGCTGCTTGTAATCAAGTAGCCACCTAAACACTGAGCCGTTTATAATTATGTAACTATCTAAATATGAACAATCTAATTTATAACCATGTAGCCACCTAACTTGTAAACATATAACCACCTAAAAATCATCGAGTACCTTGCTAAATGTGAGCAACACATCGTAATTTGTAACGATGTAGCCACTAACCACGAGCCATTTAACTTGTTACAAAGGAGTCACAAAAATATGAATCATCTAATTAGTAACTACTTAGCCATCTAACCACGAGTGGTCTAAACTTGTTTACAAATGGAAATAATACATCCCCAAGGGTACATGGTCACCAGGGCCGGATTTTCCTATAGGCTAACTAGGCTTCAGCCTAGGACCTCAAGATCAAGAGGGCCTACATTCAAATTGTTAGCAAAATAAGAATTACAATATTCTAAAAACAGTAAACAGTAAAACACTGAATCAAAAATAAGGAGAAATTCTACACACATGAATAATAAACAAACATAATAAATAATTTACAAACTTAAAAATAAGAGGTGAAAGAGCCTCATAAGTGGAATAGCCTAAGGCCTAAAGTGGAACAGCCTAGGGCCTCATCTAAATCTGGCCCTGGTGGTCACAGGTTAAGTGATTATATGATTATAAGTTAGGTGACTGCATGGCTACAAGCGATTCATAAAAATTTATTTTTACCCTTACCCTTTATTATTAGTCTCCAAGTGTATGCTTTCTATCTTAACTTTCAGACGTACCATTGGATTGAGACTCCACCCATGGTTCATCGGCACTTGAATTCGCTTGTGGCTTTTGGTGCATCGAAAACAATGCGATACCATCTCATTAGAAGTCCAAGAAATGATGAATCGACGTTCTTATGCGATTCGTCAGACCAGGAACGAGATTCGACTCTGAGGCCAGAAGGAAACCACTTTCCATCGTTATTCTGCGAAGAGGTGCTTTCTTCCATGTGGAATAACGACCACTTACCACATACATTTTAATGAATCTATCTTGCCCCAGAGTAATTGAAGTGTGAGTAACGCCTGATGAATTTATTTGCAATGTGGTGGTCAGAGTACACATGATTAAGTTTGTGATTATTGACGTCAGAAGGAAAGTGGAAATGGGAATGAAATCAATAGCGCGATACAAAAAGGTGGGTGGTGGTGTAAAAGAGAATCATCCAGTTCTAATGTAGAAATTTTTAATCTATCAATGATTCTCGTATTAGTAATTTAAACACAAATTGATATATTACAGATTGCCGACAGAATCGTTTAGTTAGTTTATCTATTTATATTTTCCTATCAGCAAAATCACCTTCAAGAAAGATATCTTGAATCCATCAAATGCAGTCTACACTTTTCAATTCAATTTTTTTTTCAATTGCGCCGAGGACTGGGTCGAATTGACCATATTGGAGGAAAGAGGATTGTCCACGAACTCGTATTTACTCAGGGGTTGAAGGGAAAGGGGGCAGCTTCTGCTGTGATGGAGCACCCACAGCCTGACTTGGCTCCGTGTCGCTCTTACATAATATGAGACCGTGACCTACGGTTTAAAGTGGATTTCTAACCACCGCAATCATCCATGGCACCGAACTCCAGAGTACTAGTCAATCGGCCAACTCAATTCCAATATTCATTCTTTGAATTTGATCTAAGAATATGAATATTCCAGATTTTCTGTTTCCTATCTCGGGTATTCGTATCCATTACTTAATGTTTTGCAATCTGTGTTTTCTTATCGCACCCTTTATAAACACTTCAATGCAATTGTAAGCCATAAAGAAAGAATAGGTGCTAACACATGATTATAAAAAAAAAAGAAGTAAAAGAGTCTCTTTCAGCTGCAGGAAAGAAAAGAAGAGGCCGCGACAGTTTGCTCAGAAACAATCCGTGTGTCGGGTGGCCCGCGGGCGAGGGCGGACCCCGGTTTCTCTTCTGGTTAGGGCGGACAAGTTCCCATACATGTCAATTACGGCGGTCTGCCCGATGAGATATTGTGAAGCAACCCGACGCGTCTTCTCGTAAGATGGGGGCCGGCCACAAATTTACTTCTCCTGCATGGTTTGGTTTGTCGCTCTACTGTCATCTTGTGCACACAGAGGCTAAACAGACCGATTTAAAATGGATTCTGAACCATTCATAAAATTCCATGCCCCCTTCAGGACTCGAACCCGAAATTTGTGGTACCGAACGCCAGAGCGCTAGCCACTCTGCCACCAGGCCCCTCCCCCTTGCATGAGATGGCATCCCTATTTTGCATGTTGTTGTTCTAATGCAACTGGCACTACAGAGACAGTTCATCTTTATGCCATAAGCAAGAGCTGCATTGCTGTGACTCCTTGCGCACTACCCAGGGGGGCACGTGTAGCTTGAAGACATGCTACGGACGCGAGTCACAACTACCCCCACAACGCTCTACGATCCTACGAGACCGAGACCTACGGTTTAAAGTGGATTCGAACTGCTAAAACGTCCATGGTACCACGGGACTCAAACCCGAAGCCTGTGGTCCCGAGCGCCAGAGCACTAGTCACTCTGCCCTCAAGCCTCAATCCCCATTTGCATTGAAATCATATCCTGGCATAAAAAAATGAATTGTGATGAAATAAAACTTGCAAGGCTTTGTAAATTCGTACTTTTAAGTCTTCTTTATTTTATTAAAGCATTGGTGGACCTCGTGTTCTACTTATGGATGTGACGAACAGCCCACCAACAGAGGACACTTCTGGGAGAACATTTAAGGATTACTGGTGCTCATTTTGTGTCTCCCAGGAGAATACCAGGGAACTTCCCTCAGACAATCAGATTGATGATGCTTTGGGCTCGCGTTGTCACACTCCTCGTAAAGGTATTCTCTTCTTCACGTCATCAACTTCTTCAGGATAGTTTTTCGTAGTGAGCATAAAACGAAACGACTTAATTTTCTGTTTTATTATGATTTATTCATTTTATATTAATCGGAATTTTAAAAAATAAATAAATAAAAAATAAATGGAAAAAAACAAACATAACATCCATATTTGTGGGGGGTTAATAGATATTCATAAGTGAAATGATTTTATATATTTCAGTCATATATTAGTCATGATTAAAGCTGAATTTATTTAATAGATCTGCTATTTTTATGGAACATTAACGAATTGTTCAATTAATCCACCAACACTAACAGTCGAAAGACTACTTTAAGCTGTTTTCATATTCCTAGCTGTAAACCGTTATGAGTGCAGCCAAACCATGTGATTTTTTGTTGTTGTTGTTGAGGAGACTATTCTGTGATGAATAATCTAGTATCTATTTTTTTGTTCTTTTTTTTGAATGATAGCCATTATAGAAAACTAATAAAACCACACACACGAAGCCAAGGGTGTCGAAGTTAAGGAACATTTTGGTTCAAGAATGTCACATGATCCCAGTTGCTCCATCCTGCTGAAAACCAACGAAAGTGTTTCTAATCCACTGATGTCAATACATGATCTGATCCACCAAAGATTAGAGCAATTGCTGAAATGGATCAGGTGCTTACCCAACACGAGTGATGATGGCACCAACAAGGTAAGGATATGAAGATGCAATTTCCTCAATGCTTTTTTTTGTGAGCTGCAATATGATTGCAATGTCAGCTTTCTCTCAGATTCTTTGTTGGTGAGTGCAACATCTTATCTCTGACTTCTTCCATTTTGTCAAGACTCGCAATAGAAGGGTAGCCATTTATAGACGGATAGCCATTATCATGAACAAAATCCGGTTACCAAGACAAAAAATTTTTGTCTTGTCCGGCTCCCTGAACCTTTAGAATGTCTTTTTTTAAACCCTTCATTATTCATGAGTATTGAGTTAGAAACTTTCGCACACGGATTCTGAAATACGGCTAAGTGTGAGTATTAAAAGTGTTCATAGAAATCCCGTACAGGTTTTGGTTTGTCGCTCTACGGTCATTTTTGTGCCTTTACGTGAGGGCTAAACAGACCGGGACCTACAGTTTAAAGTGGATTCCGAACCCCTTGCAAACATCCATGCCATAGCCACGATTCGAACCTGAAGCATCAAGGCCAGAGTGCTAGCCATTTTGCGATCGGGCGCATTCTTACAGAAGTACACATGTGTATTGTTCATTTCGATCTTATTACTGTGTTACAAGTGATTCTTATAGACAATTAAAAGGTAAGCCTTCCAACGGATATTAAAATCTCAATCCGTAAAATACCAGTCGTAAGCCTAATCACTGACCTACTCAGGCTTTCAATTCGCTGAAGTTCGATGTCGTGTGATTTTAGAAGTTAAGAACCTTGTCATTGTTGTTGGCGTCTTGCAATCTCGTGTGAAGGCGGCAGATATCGACTGAGTGTGGCAATTTTTTAAAACTGGGGATAATTGTCAGTCTGTTACGCAAGAAAAATGTAATCAAAAACTGTGATAATGGCCTTTTTTTCTTATCAGTTGGAATCTTCTTCCATTCCATTTTGTTAAAAAGAACAAAAGAAAGCCATAAAGCAATTAGTCATTAAGAAAAATGACGACGGCTGGCAATACTACGTCTAATTGTAGGCGTAATAGATTCTATTAATAGGAATATTTTCCAAACGAACATTTAAAAAAAAAAATAAAATAAACTAGTTTCGTGAGTCAATGAACTTATAAAAACGTTGTAACTTATAATATTTTTGGTACTTCTAGTCATATTATAAATTTTTTCTGAAAATTTTTTGCTATATATCTTTTACTATATGAGGTAATGCAATTTATGTGCGATCAACTCGCGGGTGTAGAATTTCAGTTCATCACATAAATTCGTCGGAATTTGAAATTGTTCCAGTCTTCCAATTTCTTAATAAAATTGTCAACTTCTAATAAAATACAAAGTGAAAATTGTATTGTTTAAATTCGCCGTAGGGTCGGGAACTCTGAAAATCTCCGAACTTGGAGTGAACCCGCACTTGTGTCTAATTTATATTTTTTAATTTTCATTTTTGAATAGAATAGAATGAAGTGGTATATGGGGATGTGAAGCAACAAGGACTATAATCCTAATCCTATATCACTATATATATGAACAGTTAGTTTTCCTTATTTTTAATATGTCACTCTCCACAACGCTCTCGATCGTGTTAGACCGGGACCTACGGTTTAAAGTGGATTCCGAACCACTACAAACATCCATGGCACCGCCGGGGCTCGAACCCGAAACCTGTGGTACCGAGAGCCAGAGCGCTAGTCACTCGGCCATTCAGGCCCCTTTTGTGAATAGATTTCTCATATATATATATAGCGTTTGTAAACAAAACCCATGAGCGTTTGTAAATAGGGTGTTCCCCCATGAACCTGAAAGTGGCCCGCTTTCTTGAAGCCGTTATAAGTAATATAGGCCGAGACGTTACACTTTCCTTATTTGTTAAAAATAAAAGAGATCAACATGTATTGTTGTTTTGTCTAACTATAAGCATTCGATTATTATATTTTGATTCTAAAACGGTTAAAGTCAGTATCAAATCAGTTTGGTTCCAAATCGTCTAAATTTTAAATGATGTAATTCTAATTAGAAAAAAGTGTATTAATCATACTCTCTTTTTCAATAAATATCTACTGTTGCTTTTGATTCTGTTAAGAATATTTATTTGATCTTTTTTAAAAATTTAAATCATTTTTTTTATTAATACCAAATGAATTGATTTTTTTTATTCATCAGAACTTTCAGGTATCGTAAAAAAGAATCCATCTGAAATTTTAGTTCTTCAATTTGCTAACTCCATGCCTTGATTCTGTTAAGAATATTTATTTGATCATTAGTTTAATTATTTTTAATTTAAATCGTTCTTTTTATTAATACCAAATACCAAATTTTTTATTCATCAGAACTGTCAAGAATCGTAAATGAATCTATCAGAAATTGCTAACTCCATGCAAGTAAAATATGAAAAATTTCTTCGTAGTTCACCTACAAATCACACCCAGGTTGCTCATTTCCCCTCTGTTAGTTTTTAAACTAATCTTTCCCAATTCAAGGCCAACTAGTCTGTACAGGTTTAGAAGAGGCCTTAGGCCCTTTTACGAAAAAAAGGAAGACACGAACACCCCATGGCTGCATGCTAATTAAAAGAATGCAGGTTTCTAAATATCCATCTGACCATCTCGGCGGCCATCTTTTTTTTTTTCTTTACTGAATCTAGAGAACTGGAAGCAAATTGCAACTTAATTACTATGGACGGACGCATAGAATATGATCAAAGGGGGAAATTGTTTTTGTAGAAAAGAATACAGATTTTTAGAATATGGAACTTTTCATTAAAAAAAACTAATGTTCCTTAGGTCATTCACTTAGAAGTTATTAAAAATAGAACATTTTATTTATAGGATTCTTTCTTTTAGTTCTTAGAATTCCTAAAGTTTTGAGAAATAAGTTTAGACGCGTGTTTTTCCAAATAATGACTATAATTTATCTTGGAACTTAAAGTGTTTTAAATTCTAAAATGAAATTTCGTTGTAATAATAGATCAGAAAAGGTTGAACTTACCAGTTTTTTAAAACATTTATTTATTGCATTATGGAATACTTCTGCTTAGAATGAAAAACTCGTGGCTCACTGGCAACGTTTGCAGCTCGTGAGCTTTAGGGTAGTTTTGTTTATCGTTCGTGCACACGAGGGCTAACAAGACCGGGACCTACTGTTTAAAGTGGATTTCTAACCACTCACAGTCATGCCACTGCCAGATTCGAACCTGGAGCTTGTGGTACCAAAAAGGCCAGAGAGCTAGCCACTTAGCCACCAGCACTACGGTGGAGATTCAATCCGCTGTCGGTTTTGTTGTAGACACTGTTTCAAACAACGAGAGATCTCAATAGCGTTTGTAATGTTCAGCATCTTGCCTCGTGAGTCGGATTATTACTACTATACCACGCCACATCACTGTGCCTAGAGCTGAGTTGCCTTTACAGTTTGGGAAGGATGTGGGTGAAAAGAAGTCTGATTGGGCTCTTCAATTTGCTATGGTTATAGAAGACTGGAACCTACGATTTAAAAAGAGGATTCCGAACCACAACCATGACACCGCCAGGACTCGAAGCCGAAATCTGTGGTACCGAGCGCCAGAGAAATTGTCGAAATGATGAGAAAAAGTTAACTTGATTTTAAAATAATAGTCTTGCGAATATAGGACAGATAGTGCCTGTTTTATGGATGAGTTTACAGTTATGAGTTCGCGGAGTAATTAAATTATAGCCTGCGAACTCATGAGGCACGCGCATCTCGGAACATCTTATATAACATGTTCTATGTTTCACTTTAAGTGACCTCAGTGAAGCAGTGACCCTCCCTAGAAACGCACAGTTGATTGTTGATAGCAGTTAGCTTAGACTCTAAGTTGAAGTTGTTAACTCTTTTGGTTCAACTTACACCTGCGAGTCGTTTTTGTTTTCGAAAATGAAATGAACCCAACACAAAACAGGTTCAAACATAACGGACTCTAACCTGCAACACTCATTACGATGTGCAAATGCCCAAACTGAGATCGATTTGCAAAAGCTAAGTGAAAGAGTGGAGAAACACATATCGCACTAGTTAAATAAATATTTTTTATTGATTTCATTTTTTTTTATTTCTTTATATTTATGTATTTTTTTTTTATATTTCATTTTTAGTGTTCAATATATCTTTACAGAGTGCGTTTAGTATCGTTACTATTTACGTGTAAGAATAATAGTCAACACAATAATCATAACTTATTATGCTTCAATTTTTCACTCCAAAAAAAAGATATCTAGAGTGGGTCTTTACATCTAACAGGGGGCTATGCAAGTTTATATGCGGTTCGCGGAGTTAGGATGCATTTCCTAAGTGGCCCGCAAGATCATTTGGGTTGGCCACCCATGTTGTAGATGTTGCTGTCGACCAAGTGGGATAAGGGAGAAAAACTAATTGAATACAGTTAAATTGATTAAGGGCCTGATGGTAGAGTGGCAACCGCTCTGGCTCTCGGTACCACAGATTATGGTTCGAGTCCCAGCGGTGCCATGGATGTTTGTGGTGGTTCGGAATCCACTTTAAGTCGTACTTCCCGGTCTCATATGACCGTAGTGCGTCACAGAGCCCCCTGTCCTGTTTCCAAATTGTATAAGGGCAACTGAATTCTAGGCACAGTAATGTGGTGTGGTATAGTAGAAGTAGATTAACAATTCGAAAAGTCCATTAAAAATCCATTATATATATATATTTCCCAAGGAGAGATAATGGACGCATAAATTGTGTCCTTTCAAGAGAAACAGAACTTAAAAACACATCAATCTTGATATCAAAAGATACCATTTTTTTTGTCATATTTTTTCACCCCAAGAATATCAATAACGAAAATCCATTTATTTTTACAAAACCGAACAGACCTTGCATATTGAGCTAAAGCGTAAAAGCATTTTGTCTGTGATTTCTGTTACACTTTCCAGATTTCTCTCGTAATGGGGGGGGGGACCTCTTAACCGTAAAGATGAGAAACATGGAACCAGTTCATTTCCATTCGATTCACGATCGGAAAGGGGGTTTCGAACCCACCCGACGCGCAGTTCATAAAAGGTGTTTTGTCGAGGGCTGCTCTTTTTCCCGCGTGTTCCGGTTTGCCGCGTGATGGACGTCCCGGCGCATGCTCCCAACGCTCCTTTTAAGGTAAAGCATGCGCGATCATACAGGGGTTGCCAGCTTGGCGACTTATCGACCTATTTTTAAGTAACGGAACACGCCACGCCAAATATTATGAGTCCATAAAAATAATATATAAATATATTTCCCGGCAAATATAATGAGTTATAAATATATTTCCATGCCAAATATTATGAGTGGCGAAATATTTTTGACTTTAAAAAACAACTGAAAAATATTTACAGAATATTAATTAAGGGCCTGATGGCCGAGTGGCCGGCGCTCCGAGCTCGATACCATAGGTTTCGGATTCGAGTCCCGGCCGTGCCATGGATGTTTGGAGTGGTTCGGAAATCACTTTAAACCATAGGTCCCTGTCTATTAGGATCGTAGAATGTTGTGGTAGGTTCGAGTCCTGGCCGTGCCATGGATGCTTGTGAGTATAGGCAGACGCGGCCTAATGGCCCATTCGTTAGCGATCTGGCCTTTGGTACCCCACAGGCTTCAGTCTCGAATCCTGGCGTTGACATGGTTGTTTGTGAGTGGTTCGAATACACTTTAAATTGTAGTTCCCAATCTAATTAGCCTAAAGTTTGCAAAAAATGACCGAGAGCCCCAAATCAAACTCAAAGGCAGACTGATGTGAGATACTTTGCCCACCACAGTCGCCCACAAATCTGAAAGCAGTAGAAGAGTGCTGCCTGCGAATTTGAACCTCAGCCCTCCTGCACGTTAGCTGCCATCGGGCTATATAAAGCGTTGCCAGACACTTTGCAAGCATTGTCACAATCGCTATTGAGTCTCCTCAGTTTTTGAAGCAGTGACTGCAACGGATTCCGCCTGTGGAGACGAATATGGGGTCTCCCTGCATACGAAGAACATACATTACAACGATTTAGGCAATATGCATATGCGTCAAAAATAAAAATTTCCATAAAAATGTAATTTTCCATTCATAATTTTTCATAATCATTTCCATAATTTTCCGTTGTTCATTTAGAGTGTGGAATAACATTAAGGTTCTCCTTTTTATTTTCCTTTATTTTAATAAGGTGCGCCGTAATATTAAAATATGTCATCCCAATGACGCCAACGAACACGTTCACGCTCTTTTAAAAGAAGCAACCTCACGATCATGGCGTCAACATAAATCGCTAATCATGCGCAGAATTTTAATTTTCCATTCGTTGCGTAAAGGTCATCTTCCATCTTCTTCAAACTGGATGTCTTGCACGAACGTCATCTGTCGAAATATATTTTCGAGGGCAGATAGTACTTTCGAGCGTGCAATATTCTGAATTTAATGAGTGTGATTCAATGGTCATGCGGTAATATTTGATGGGTGGTACAGCTTACTACTACACCATACCACACCACATCCCTGTACCTAGAGTTGAGTTGCCCTTTACTGTTCAGGAATGTTGTGGGCAGGGCCGGATTTTCCTATAGGCTAACTAGGCTTCAGCCTAAGGCCTCAAGATCCAGAGGGGCCTACATTCAAATTTTTAGCAAAATTAGAATTACACTAATTCCAAAAACAGTAAACGATAAATCACTGAATTGAAAATAAGGAGAAATTCTACACATATGACTGATAAGCAAACATAAAAATGTATTGGTTAAGATCAACGCTATGATTTGATTAGTTATTGTTACAAGTACTATATAGATGAGAATAAATGTAAGAATAAATGTCCAAGAATAATTGTTCTCGACATTTTTGTTTTAATTTATTATCCGTGCCACATTTGTTATAAAGATTAGTACCAACTACAACATGTTTCATTTAACATATTGATATATCACAGTAATGACGCATTTTATTATCTCTCATGTAATTAACAAACTTAAAAATGGGAGTTGAAAGGGCCTCATAACTGGAATAGCCTAGAGCCTCTTTTCATTTAAATCCGGCCCTGGTTGTGGGTGAGGAGCCTGACTAGACTCTATGATGCTCTTTGTCATATGAGACCGGGAGCCATGGCGGTTTCAGAGGTAAGGTCCGTTAGGTTGTGGCGTACTGAAATTTCTATTTGCTGATGTTGTTCGCAAAGGAAACTTGAGATTTGATGATTGAATTGTGATGTGAGTGCTATTATTCATCATCACATTCAATCATCAAATCTCAAGTTTCCTTTGCGAACAACATCGGCAAATAGAAATTTCAGTACGCCAGAAAACTAAAGAATGAAGTTTTTGCTTGATAGTTTTTAATAGGTTCGTCTATTGTATCCAATTTGTAGTCACTATGGATAACTGAATTACGAACACAACAAAGGAATCCCTCTGATGATTCTAAGAATTTTATTTTGTAGGATTTGTATTTCTTTTATTCCTGTCTGTTTTGGCGGCTAGACCCGGATAGGTATTGCACTAGTCAGGATAGACCAAAATACTTGTTTGAAAAAAAGTTTTATTTTTAAGGGTTAGTTCAGAATGTTAGCAGATGAGTGGGAGACTTAGATGCATGGTTTTTTTTAATGCAGCTGACAATACAGATACAGTTTTCCTATACGCTATAAGCAAGGGCTGCACCACTGTGACTCATTTAGCACTACCCAGGGGGTACGTGTAGCTTGAAGACATGTTATGGACGAGTCACATTACCGACAGGTGTTGAGAGGAGAAGATTTTCTTCCCAGAAGACTATCAGGGCGCATTATTGCTTCTCATGGAAGAAAGCCCAGTAAAACTCCCATGACGTAATCTAACTATCGATTAGAGACGCAGCAAGCTAGCTGCGGACGTTGCCTACTAGGTCATGAGTCGAGAAAGTTGCTCTCAATTCTTTCATATAAATAATGAATTATTTATTATCATTTATATCTTTGAGTTGGAGAGACTTTGATAGAGCGACCGGCTCCTGAACTAAGAAGGCCAGATTCGAAGGTCGACAAGCGAAATCTAATTTATAGCACTTGTGTTTATTGTATCGATGGACATGATAAATCCATAGACTGGAATACTAGAATTTTCTTTTGTCGGGTTCAACGAGAAAGATTTTCGACCCAGTTGTCAAATATGGATGCAGTGCAGCATGCATTCTGAATTTTTTCTTTAGTTTTAATTTTATCATTTTTTTTTTCTTCTTTCAATGCAGTGGCAAATAGATCGTGATCTTCGCCATAAGGGCTGCACAGATGTTACTCACTTTGCATTACCCAGGGGGGCTCGTGTAACTTGATGGTAAGCCACGGACGCGGGAGTAACAATGCCCCCGCAACGATCCTATTAGGACCGGGACCTACGGCTTAAAGGGGATTCGAACCACTACAAACACCCATGGCAAAGCCGGGATTTGAACTCGATACATGTGATGCCGAAGGCCAGAGCGCTAGCCATTCGGCCATCAGGCCCATTATCATTAACGCCTAGAATTTCCAAAAGAATAAAAATTATTTTTATAAGCGAATAAGTAGTCAGAATTTTAAATTTATTTTGCATAATAACTATAATAATTTCAAATAGTCAAGCGTTGTGTGTGTGTGTGTTGCGATTCCTTGAAAAATACCTCCTCCTTTCTACTTTTGCTTACAAGAGTTTTTCTATTGCAGTTATTTATAAATTTTTTGAGAGCAACTGGATTGTGTTCATCTACCCGTTCAATGGGGGCATTGGTGGAGATTGGTGTTTGGATATTTGTAAGCGGTTCGGAAACAACTTTAAACGTAGGTACCGGTCTGTTTAGTCCCCGTGCACATAAGATGAACGTAGAGCGACAAACCAAACCAAACTACCCGTTCGATGGAAATGGGATTTCTCGTGCAGTCCAATATGCAATGTACCACAAAGGTACATTAAGATAAGATAGTATAAAGATACATTAAAATAGATTAGTATAATCCAAACTTTCGATTACTGTGCTAACTTACGCCGGCATAAACGTACTTACCAGCATCCTAGATTAGATTTAAAAATAAAATAAATATCATATGTTAGAAGTAAGAAACTTTCTGATTGTAAATCAGAATGATTTCAAAACATGACCACAAAACAAGGAAAAGTTGAAAGCAAGTTGTGTAAAAAAAAAAAAAAAAAAAAAAATTTTCATTACAAATACTTCAGAACTTCTTTTTAGGGAGGGGACGGAAATAAAAAAATCAAGATCATCTTCAGACAGGGGCTGAAGAAGTTTCTTCCTGATCTTTGGAACGGCCACCTATATTTATGGGTCCAAGATACCGTTGCGTCAAGTTACAAATTCAAGTTCTTTTTTCATGAGTAAGTTCGTGTCATGAAGAACACTTGTCGTGAGAAAGGGGCCCGAATAGGGAACCTGGATTCCTAGGAAGCCGCAGAAGGAATTTTTTGCTCGCGGTGAATCAAAGGGAGAGCAGACGATGTTTGGTTTGGTGCGTTCCATTTTTCTGGGGATTTCCCTAAGATTGGCCAAGTGCTCTTGCAGGAAGTGGACATCCTTAAAGAGAAAAAAATAGTTCGACAAATGGTTGAGCAATAAAATATGTTGGTAAACAACTAATTTCAGCTTACACCCACAGACATTCCACATGAGTTTACACATTTGGAAACAATGTGCCTTAGGTGTGATTCAGTAGCAAAAAAAGATGACTGGAATGTTAAGGCCCAAAAGCAAGTAGTAAAGGTAAATGATTAGATTGCCTTTCATGGAATAGTGGCTAATCTAAACCTAAAAGCATTTCCGTCATTATTTGAAAATCATAATAGCCTTAGTAAAAAAATTTGAAATTAAGATTAATCGGGTAGTCCAGAAAGTTCGCGTCTATTTTTAAGTTAAATTGAAAGTCAGTACATTTAAATTTTGGTATGCATTAATTAAATGGCATAGGTGCCAATCTGTTCCACAATCTGTCTCCATCTTTCAGGCAACTTGAAAATACTTTTTTTCTCCTGCATCAAACTGTAGCAATATCCGCCCTAAGAACTCTAGTAGCCCAATAAATTTGAGTATTGGAAAAGTTGCCAGAGTTAAAAATCATGAAATCAAGTGCAGTGCATGTTATCAAATCTAAAAAGTCCATGGTTTCACCCGACGAGAACAGAGGACAGACATCATGAGTAGCCCATGCAGTGCAAGTGTTTGTAAAGAAAATCTTGTCCTGTCTAGAGTCGGGGATATGCTGTAAAAAACTGCAAGGAGCAAGTCCATTGGGATGGGTGATGAAACAAGTATATTCCCTATTTTATCAGTTGAAAGGAGTTTGTTTTTAAGGTCTGTCTATTTTCTTCTTTTACCTCTCAGAACCAAATGGATGAAAGGATAAAGGAATTATGGCTGTGGATACTTACAACCATTTTTATTTACAGCCTTTTCATTTCCAGGCACACCGAAAATGAAAATACCATCCTTCCGGAACGTGTGAAGTTTCTCAGCAAACTTTCTGAACTTTAAAAAACACCCCGAACCTTTTTTATACAATTTTTTTTTATCTCGACCAAACTGTTTTTCATTAAGGGAATTTTTAATGACGGAAATACGTGAAAATCTGAGGTCTGCCAATAGGATGGATGAAGTAAAACACATCAACCGAACTCCAACAACTTTTGCAGCCTGATGACCAATTGGCTAACTCTTTGGCCTTTGGCTTCATGTGCGAATTCTGGTAGTGGCATGAATGTCTGTGAATGGTTCGGAATACACGTTAAACTGTAGGTCCCGGTCTGGTTAGCCTAAAGTGTGCAAAAAAAAAAAAAAAATGACCGTAGAGATGTAGAGAGACAAATTAAATCAAATCTCCATTAAGTACGACCATCTGACATTCTGTGTATTTACCACAGATCTATCACCGACCAGTGCCTCCTAAAACATTTTGCAGCCTGATATCCAATTAGCTAGCACCCTGGCTTTTGGTACCACAAGCCTCAGGTTCGAATCCTGACGTGGCATGGATGTTTGTGAGTGGTTCGGAATCCCCGTTAACCTGTAGGTCCAGGTCAAATTATCTCAAAGTATTTAGAGCAATGACTGTAGAGCGACAAATCGTCATAAAATGATGTCACGAACTCACAAATTCATGACAAACCGCAAAATGACCGTAGAGCGACAAACCAAACCAAATCATACACCATTTGTCAACAACAACAATGAGGCTGCGCATTTAATTGTTGTCCTTCGCGGTGCTACTTGCGGGCGTTTTTGTTCAATTGATATCTACTTACTGTTGCCATTAATATATCTAATTGTGAGAAATACTTTTCTGAATTTATCGTCTCGTTGTTCGGTAACAGCTCATAATTACCTGATTCATTTCCAATCCTCCAGACATAGAGTTTGACCTTCTTAGAATGAAAACCTGCTTTGGGATAAGGAGGGAGGTGGGGTGTTAAATGTAGTTAATTCCGCTTACCCCCAAGACCGTTCTCGATGAAAGAATCCATTTTCCATTTTCCTCGTCACTACTTGCTTCGAAAATGGTATATCCTCTTTGCGCTTGTAGAGCGAGTCGTAAATGTAAACGTGATCTGTCAGATTTTTCTCCGTTAAAGCGTAGGGATCTCATGCATCAAAATGGTTTATGTAGCCAAACTTCACAAAATGCTAATGGCCAAGTGGCTAGCGCTCTGGCCTTTGGTATTACAGGCTTCAGGTTCGAATGCTGGTGGTGGCAGGGATGTTTGTGGTTGGTTCGAATTCACGTTAAGCTGTAGCTTCTGGTCTGTTAGCCTTCGTGCGCACAAGAGGACCATAGAGCGACAAACCAAACCTATCGTTGTTTTAATCTATCTTCATTTGTGGTGGACTGCTTACCCTGACGTACTTGATATTCAAGGTTGAAACCACAAACTTTAAACCTACAAACAACTTCCGCACAGTTCTTTCAGATATAGCGCTTTCATCATAACACATATCTTTTTCACCGATATTGTGTTTCCTTTTTTGCCCGGACTAATTAGCCTAAAGTGTGCAAAAAACGACCATAGAGCGACGAATCAAACCAAATTAAGTCATACTTATTGTAAGTGCAGCCTGATGGCCAATTGGCTGGCGCTCTGGCCGCTGGTACCAACAGACTTCAGATTTGAATCCTATGTATGGCAGGATGGCAAGGATGTTTGTGAGTGGTTCGGAATCCACGTTAAACTGTAGGTTCTGATCTGTTTAGCCTAAAGTGTGCACAAAATGACTGTAGATCAACAAACCAAATCAAACCAAACCTATAGAAAAGCAATAAAATAGAGCACGCTTCCCCATTCTAAAGTACCAAAAGTTGGGCAAACATCTCCCGTCTTTTTCGTTCTAAAATTGGCGCTGTATCTCCCCTTAACTCCTTTTCCCTTCTCACATTTATTCATAAAAAGTAACCATGTTACGAAGCGATTCTTAAAATTCCGAGAAATGCCTAAAATTCTTCTTCTCAAGTCATTCATTTATTTAAGTAGGAGCTCACTGAAGATAAATAGATGCAAGAAATGCTATTTGGTTCTCTGATCGTTTTGCATGATATATAATAAAACATTACAAAAAAAAAAAAAAAAAAAAAAACACAGAAAAGAATAGTCATCTTCTGTAAATTAGTAAACATTGAATAAAACGTTTTTCTAATGTATAAACACACTTTTGAATCTGAACTTACTTTTAAATACTTAGGGTCAGAAATTATTTGCCAAAATAATATCGTACCTGAAATAAAAGCAAAATTGTGTCTGCCAATAAGGCCTTTTTTTTGGGTTAAGAATATGTTTGAATCACAGTTTATAATCAGAAAAACTAAATCCTTGTTATATAAAACCCTTATTAGACCTATTTTGGTTTATGGCTCTGAAACTTGGGCTTTGGCAAGATCTGATGAGGCCCATTTAGGTCTATATCAGAGAAAGTTTTTAAGGGCCATTGTTGGAGATGTTAGGGAAAGTGATTGTTGGAGAAGACGGTACAAAGCTGACATTTATAAATATTATAAAGATCCAGATATTATAAAATGTATTATGATCAATAGATTAAACTGGGATGTTTATATATTTAGAATGAATCATTTAAACCCTGTAATAAGGCTCGTTTTGGCAAAAAGCCTCAGTTACGAAGAGGTAGGGGACGACTCAGGTTGCGATGGATAGACGCAGTTGAAAAAGATTTTCCTGTACAAAGGGTAAAAATTGAGGGCCCTTGTCACCCAGAGGAAGGCATAGAAATCAAAGGAAAGCCTTGGCCCACTCTGAGCTGTCATGCTATTGATGATGCTATTGATGAAAAAATTAAACATTTATACATTCATCAAATGTTTAATTTTTTTATTCAGCAAAAGCTGTACAATGTTCCTTGTTTTAGTCTTTCATCAAAATTTGAAAAAAAAAAAATTTTTTTTTTTCATGCGTAATATATGTGTACTTAAGCGTATTTTATTTTTTAATCATTTTGAAGCGAAAATGTTATACAAGAAAATGTATTAATAGAATATAAATGCCAAAAGTTTAGAAAAATTAAATTTACATTTATTTGCAGTTAAAAAAAAAATGAACCACTTCTTTAGAAAATCGTTGTAGGATAGTAGACCTTTTTTTTCTCCCTTAGCGCTTAACAGCATAGAGTTGAAATGACCAAGAGCAAAGATTACCGCCAAAAATCTACAAACGATCATCGTATATTTTAAATTGCAAAGTAAATATTTAAATCAGCCCTCAAGAACAGCCAGATAAAGAGCTTTTGGCGGGAAATTCCCAAAAATCTTGGTGGAACAGTATTTCAGTTCTTTCAGACTGGTCTAGGATGAAGGCAGTTGCAGAGTTTCATCTCTTAAGTGGCCACGATTTCCTTGCTAGGTATTTACACCTGCATTAATGTACTTGAAGATCCTTGCTGCAGGCTTTGTGACCTTCGGGAACTTATGGACTGCGCTCACTCTCAACGCTGTCCTGCGCTCTCTGCCTTGTGTTTGTGGGAGCGATAGTGGCAGGCCAGGAGCCGAACGGGTCCATAGACTTTTCTTCTGTTGACATTTGTTATTTTATATTGTTTTATTCTGTTTTGTTTGTTTTGTTTTGCATGGCTCCATTTGTGTCTTTTGTACCCCCCTTCCCCATTGGAAATAATAATAATAATAATAATAATAAAAAGTAAATGTGCACATCAATTTTTAATTTTTTTGAATATATACCATATATACCATGCATCCCAACTATTATTTTATGTCTGATTCAGATCACTTCATAATGCACCTTATTTATTTCCTACAAATCACAGCTTAAAAAAAGACACTGTCAAGACCACCTTGGCTACCAGAGAACTAAAGCAATCAATGGTAGATTAGCGATCCATAAATGCAATCTCCTCGGCATCGAGTGTGGCAATTAATGCGATTCAGCAGCGCCTTATCTCGGATCGGGGCCGGTTTCTGGTCGTCCGATGCGGGCCCTGTGCCAGGTCATTCACCACCCGAGAGCCTCGGAGGTGCCTCGCTCGGGCAATTAAAACGTCTGATCGGGGCGAAACCTGCCGCTAAACTCACCTGCGGGAATTCACCGAAAACTGAAGCTTTCGCGAGAACCGATGGGTTTTTTCTTTTTCTTTGAATAATTAAATTTCTGAATAGCACTGAAGAAGAAGGATCAACGTGAAGATCGCGTCGCAGTTGCAGTCTGACGACAGTAACTGTCTTGCAGAAGGACAAAGGCTGTTTCCGAATTTAATGTTGTTGCCGGATTATGGAGCCTCAATAGACTTATTTGACCAAAGATAACGATTGCAGATAAACATTTCATATTCAAACATATTTAATAATAATATATATATATTTTTATACATCTATATATACACTCAAGAACCAAAACATTATGACCACCCCTACATTTTGCAATGAACTCGCCTGGATGACGTGGAAGGCACGTGATCAGGTGGAAGTGGTATTTAACTGCTGCTGGAGAGTCTGAAGAATCCTTCTTTCACTTACTTCTGTGTGTGATGGGAAAGGCTGCGGATCTAAGCGACTTTGATAGAGGGCAGATTGTAATGGCTCGAATGCTCGGAACAAGTATTTTCGAAACTGCACGACTCGTGGGTGGTTCGCGATCTACAATTGTTAGTACTTATGAAAAGTGGATGAATGACTGTGAAACCAGCAGTAGACGACACGGTGTTGGAAGTCCACACGCTATCAAAGAAAAAGGTCGTCGGAGACTGTCTCGCATGGTGAAGCAAAACCGGAGCCAGACAGTGGCTCAGCTGAAAGCCCAATACAATGCAGGGCCAAGTAGAATAGTATCGGAGCACACTGTTCAGCGGACACTGGGGCTACGCAGCAAACGTCCCACTCATGTGCCTTTGCTGACCAAGCGTCATCGCCAACTGCGCCTGCGCTGGGCCGGGAACATCGTGACTGGTCCATGGATCAGTGGGAGAGAGTTGCCTGGTCAAATGAATCACGGTTTTGTCATTCATCACGCCGATGGCCGTGTCAGGATACGCCGTCTTCCAGGCGAACAGTTGCTCCCTCAATGTACAGTAGTCCATACACAGGCCGGTGGTGGCGGCATTATGCTTTGGGGGACGTTCTCTTGGGCGTCTCTGGGACCCGTGGTTGTGGTAGAGCAGACCATGAATGCTGCAGGGTATCTGAACATCATTGCGGACCAGTTGCACCCTTGGCCTCTGTTTTCCAGCTGGAAATGAAATGTTCCAACAGGACAACGCTCCTTGTCACAAGGCTAAAATTGTGTTGGAGTGGTTCCAGGAACATGATGCTGAATTCAGTTAATGTCCTGTCCTCCTAATTCACCGGATCTCCATCCGATAGAACACATTTGGGATGCCCTGGGACGGCAGCTCAGAGTTCAAAGACCACCAATTCGTAATATCTCGGATTTGCGTGACCGTACCATCTGGTACAATCTGTCTCCGGCCATCTACCAAGGACTTGTGGCATCCATGCCAAGGCGGGTTGAAGCTGTGTTGCGCGCCAAAGGTGGGCCAACTCGTTATTGACAGGTGGTCATAATCTTTTGGCTCTTGAGTGTATATATACCATGTATTTTTTAACTATATATATATATATATATATATATATATATTTATTTATTTACTACGGTGTCCAAAAAGTAAGACCAGTTTTCAATTTAAATTTTCCGGGCATATGGTATTTCAATTTTTTTTCTTTTTTAGGTTGCTGGCACTGTCCTTAACATCTGTGTGAAATTTGACGACAAAATATTTATTAGTGCTGGAGTTACACCTCGTTTTGTGAGATGCTAAAACTAAAAATGATGATTCCGGCGATTTTTGAAATGTCTCCTCAATCGACTCAAAACGGTGTCCCCGGAGTGGTCTTTTAACTTTGGGGATAACCAGAAGTAGCACGATGCTAAATCAGGTGAATACGGTGGTTGTGGAACGATATGGGTTTCATTTTTGGCGAAAAAGTCACGAAGAATCAATGGAGTGTGAGCTGGGCGTTCAGTGTTTTCGGAACCAACCAAGATTTGATGCGTTTGAGACCCAGACATCTTTTAAAATGGAATTTTGAAATTCCAACATTATCAGAGAAGTCTCTAATTGTAAATCGACGATTTGCAAGCACCCAATCTTTAATTTTTGCACGTGACCTTCGTCGGTTGAGGTGGAGGGTCGATCAGAGGGCTCTTCATCTTCAACGCGTTATCTGCCTACTTTGAACTGTTTTTTACCCCTTGTAAACATTTCTTTCCGATATAGGAATGCTCACCGAATGTCTGCAACATTCTATACGTTTCTGCAAACAAAATTTAACGCAAGTTCTTGCTGATTTAGTTCAAATATTTCAAAAATCGCCGGAATCAGTTTTAGCATCTCGGGTTTAGTGTGTAGTGTCATTATTATTCTATTATCCATGTTTACATGAAAATAATAGTAAGCACAATAATAATAACTCATTCTGTTTCAGTTTTTTCACTCCAAAAAATGTCTATAGTAGGTCTCAATCTAATAGGGGGGATATATAATTTTATGTGCGGCCAGCAGAGTTATGACGCATTTCCAAAGTGGCAAGCAAGATCGTTTGGGTTGGCCACCCCTGCTCTAGACTCTCCCTCGAGTGGGGAGAAATAAATTCCTAAACTTCCCATTCCATCAACCGGTGGCTTTCCTTTTTATCTTTTGACTCTCCCCCAAGAAATCGTGGTTATCGTTTGGCACGCACAGATATCGCTCGCACGGGGAACGTGTTTTCGCATGCAGGCACCCATGCATGCGCGCATGAATTATTTATAAAGGGGGAGGCAAAGAGAGAGGGGGGGTCGACTAACAGAATAGCCCGGAGCCCGGAATGTGACGGAAATTAAAAACAGCGGCTGCACGTGTAGAGGACGACCCCTCGCTTGGGAATCTCAACAAGTGATTCGTATTCCTCAGGTGCGACGTAGGGGCCGAGGCCCTTTTAAGGTGCATTCCATGAGATGGAAAAGAAAAGATAACAAAATAGAGCGCGTCCTCTTATTCTAAAGGAACAGAAAGCTGGGGCAAACATCTTCCGTTCTTTTTTGTACTAGAGTTGGCATCCTATCGCCCCTTCAGGTTAGAATAGTGACGGCTAAAAGTAAACATTGATACAAAAATCGCCAAGCTATTACGCCTCCTTCACACCAAGCCGATGCGGCAGAAAAAATTTTGTTGACCCTGTTCACAGAGAAGCGACAGAAATTGCTTTATGCCGAATACAGCTCCATTTATTCTTACGATTCTCATTGGCTCAATTCAAATCACACGACGCGTCAAGCGTTTGAGAATTAAAAGTTGTCCAACTTGGAGCAATCGTTTCGGGAGCTGCGCGTTGAGGCTTGTGATTGATCAATGCTTTATCCTACCTCACGTTATGCCTTCGCATGAAAAAGCTATATATTGTTATAAAGCTATATCGGGGCCTGAAAGGCCGACTGTCTAGCGCTCTGGTGCTCGGTGCCACAGGTTTCGGATTCGAGTCCCGGCGGTGCCCTGGATGTTTTTAGTGGTGCGGAATCCACTTGAAGCCGTATGTCCCGGTCTTCTATCTCTATAAGAGCGACTCGGAGCCAAAGTCAGACTTCTACCTACGGGTGCTCCATCACAACAGAAGCTGCTTCCTTCCCCTTCAACCATGAGTACATATGGGCTCGTGGGCTTGGCCTAGATGTCTGCCAAGTAGATAAAAAAAAAAAAAAAAAAAAAAAAAAAAAAAACAAGCTATATATTGTTCTGTGTGGTAGGTTAATTGTCAAAAATTTCCTTTTTATTTTTGTCATTTACTTTTGATGTTTGTCCATATGTAATTAAAAATATAATAAATACTTGTTTCTTTACTTGGAACCCTATTTCCTTTTTTTTCACAGTGCTACAAATTTCATACATAAATATTCCAGAAAGGCTTCGTGTTTTTTTTTTTTTAAATACTAGTTATATCTTTTTTTTTTTTTTTTATTTATTCTTTAAACAGATTTTTGGTAGAATTCGCTGAAGGGCTGAAGTTTATTTAATTCTATAAATTCAAAAATCCTATGCTTGAAGTCGTATTTTTGAAATATTCGTGAAAAGAAATAAAATAGTTTAAAATTAAATAATTACATTGATAATCAAATGAGAATTTCGTTTCTTTGAAACTGGAGATTCTCATAGCATTTAAGAATATTGTTTCTAAGTCTTGTAGGAAAATAAACATAACATTTAAAAACTAAGAGAATTTAAGGACATTCTATCGAAGTCTTTTGAGGAAATAGAGGGAAACTTTAAGAATTAAGAGAATTTAAGAAGATACTTTCGAAATCTTTTGGGAAAGTTTAAGAAGAGTTGAAAGAGTTTTAAAATATTCTTTTTCCAAATATATTGAAAGAAAGCAATATAAAAAAAAAAAAAAAATATATATTGCTATATATATAATATATATTTTTTTTTTTTATACATTTTTTTTTTTTTTGCTCTTTCAATATATTTGGAAAGAATATTTTAAAACTCTTAAATAAAATTAATATATATATAATATAATATATATATATATATTAATTTCAAAATGATCAATGATTTAAATTACTGCACAATTAACAGCTAAATAATTTTAGAAAATAGTACTCAAGTTTTCCAAAAATGGCAGCAGATTTCAAAATCGTATATGTTACCATAATTCATTTGGTAATGTCAGAAGTCTTTTTTTTTTTTTTTTTTTTTAATGCCTCGAGTCTCACACTAATTAGAATGGAGAAATTCTCATCAGCGCAAATATTGCATATATACAGGGTGATTATAATTAAAAAGTGGCACTTTCAAACTGCTGTAAAATAAAGAACCACTCGTCACAATGAGTCCAAATTTGAACTGAAGACACTTGAAGGAGAGGAAACGGTACGGTATCAAAAGAAGTTCCAAAGTGTTTTAATAGAGGGGCGCTGTGAGCGGCATAAGGAAAGTGAATTCGGCTGCTAGTGATAGTTTGAATCGAAATGACAACATATTTAACATGAGTTGCATGAAACCTACTGTAGTGTTCAATGGGCTTGATTGCTTCGATTTTTGGATGGAAAAAAATGACTTCCCAGTCATTCCACTGTTGTGACATTGTGAGTGGGAAGCCCATCCACCACGGCAAGGTCATACCCAATTGGATGGGAAAATCGGTGGAACTTTTTTTTTTGGATGCCGTACCGTTTCCCCTTCTTCCAGTATCTTCAGTTCAAATGTGAACTTATTATGACGGGTGGTTCTTTTTTTGGCAGCATTTTGAAAGTCGCACTTTAATTACAATCATCCTATATATATATATATATATATATATATATATATATATATGGGTAATGGTTGAATATAATGCTGAAGTTACAAATTTAAGACAATAACATTATTATTAATGTCATACAGAAAAGTGTATTCAACGTAAAAGTATTTCTAACGAATACAAAACTCACTAAAGTCAAACGCTAATAACATTAATTGTCGGTTTAATTTTTACGATTAAGAAAAACCATCTGAGAAACAATCGTAAATTTCAGGCTTTAAATGACAGACAGCTCACGAAAAATCTCAGGGCATAAAAATGAAGAAAAAAAAAAAAAAAAATTCATTAAAGGTTCTAAAATACTAAGTTTGGCAACGCTGGATAAAAGTACTATAAGCTGTGTGAAATCAATAGTAATTTTATTGCCAGTTTTAATTCCCACGATTATAAAAAATAAATAATCTAAAAAAATAATAATCGTTTAACGTGGGGATTGCAGACAGCCCAAAAAGGAAGGTCTCAAGAAAACAGTTCTGACGGCGAAACCGGTTGGCCACCTCCATCGTGATAAGTACCTGGCCAAGAGATTCCTGCTGCATTCCAGCCCCCCTTCTCCTCCTTACCAGGGAAAGATCTAAGGTAGGACCAGGGGTTGATGAACTTCGCAAATATCACCAGGGAGGGGATTCTAGGGTAGGGGCCCCCTCTTGATACGGTGGAACGTGAACAGCATCAAAATTTGTTTGTGCCCATGATGCGAAAATTATGCAAGAAATAAAAATAAGTTTTATCTAAGTTGTTTTTAAGACAAAATAATAATAATAATAATAATAATAATTACATATTTCAGAAGTTTACTTTGGTTTAGAAAAATATTCCTGCGAGGATTGTTATTTTATTTATTTTACAAATGCCAGACATTTAATCGTTGGCTTATAGGTCTTACGAGCTCTCCACAATAATTTTCTACGGTGCATAAATTGAATTATTATAAAATTCTTTCACAATTGCCTACACTCCATAGAAATACAAATCCTAAAAAATACAAATCCTTCAACAAAATCATAGAAATACAAATCCATCAACAAAATCATAGAAATACAAAGCTATCAACAAAATCATAGAAAAACAAAGCCATCAACAAAATCATAGAAATACAAAGCCATCAACAAAATCATAGAAATACAAAGCCATCAACAAAATCATAGAAACTCGAATCCATCGGCAAAATCATGGAAATACAAATCCATCAGCAAATATAAAACCGTAGAAGCAAGCCAGGAAAAGAAAATGATGGCATCAGAACATGCATTATAATTGCCCTTATGACTGTCAAATTATTTGATCTATGTGAGGCTTTTTACATAATTCATTGCCCAAAGCAACGATTTGGGTGTCTGCCCAGATTCAACAATACTCGGAATAAGCCGTTAAAAGGTTAATACTAACCATGTTGGTTCGAGACTCGACAAACCGTGACGAATCGATAGTTTTCCTGCCTACGCTGAGGAGGGGCATGATGAATCTATACAGAATGAATGACTTTTTGTTGTGCTTGGCAACAGTGTCATACCTCTCCAATAATTCATTCAAAATTATTGAGGTTCAACTTTACCCACAGCATTTTCGAAACTGCAAAGTATCTCAACTCCAGTTTGAAACTCGCTACATGTAGTTTTTAATCCAGAGAAGTCTCCATCAACATTGAATTTCTTTGAGGGAAGTGTACTCTCCTTACATATTGGTGATACATGCCATGATTATGATATGTATATAGAAAGAGATACATTCTTGTCCTTTTGCTGTATCGCGATTAATTCTCGATTCATTGAAATACAAATGAGCCAATTTGTACGAAATACGCTGTATTATTCTGTGCATACTTGTGTTTTACTCTCGAAGACTAGACTAGCGGCCTGAAGGCCAATTGGCTAGCGCTCTGGTCTTTGGTATCAGGCTTCAGAATAGAATCCTGGCGGTGGCACGCATGTTTGTGAGTGATTCGGAATTCACTTTAAACTGTAGGTCCCAGTCTAATTAGCCCTCGTGTGCACAAGGTAGCCGTAGAGCGACAAACCAAACCAAACCTCTCGAAGACTAGGACTGAGACTTTGAAATGCGCCGAACCGAGGCGGAGGGGGGAGCTTAGATGAGTTTTTACGTGACAGCCTCTTGGAGTTTAAGGGAATGTGGTACATTTTCTGTCAATGCTTCGTATTTCTTACGCATGTAAGTATTGAGAGAGACAGAGAAAACTATCTTTAACAGCACATCAATTTGGAGAAACATGCTTTTTGTGGCTTTAGGTACGATTTTACTAAAATATGCATTGCTAGAATTACAATCCATTATTCATTACAGAAATTAAATTATGAGTCTAACTATTCATCTTACACTCTAATCCTCAAATGACTACAGAGTGTCACAGTGACCGCAACGATGCTACAGATTTGAACCACAGCCTTTCTGCCCGAGAACTGCACATGTCATCACTGGGCCACGAGTCGGGCGAGTTCAGCGTCTCTAAGACAACACGAAATACTGATGGAATTAATTGTCGCCATACTTATAATATCACGAATGAATTCGTTTTTACCTTGAAATAATAAGACAATCTCGTTTCAGTCCAGAAATAAAAATAAATGTTGCCACGAGTTAACTCGTGGTTTCCCTAAAAGATACGAATATCAGAAAACTCGGGATAAGTCGTCAAAGGGTTAATTACTAAATATCTAGGTTTGGTTTCTTGCTCTACGGTCATTTCGAGCAAACTTTAGGCTAACTGGACCGGGACCTAAAATTTACCGTGGATTTCGAACCACTCACAAACCTCCATACCACCGCCAGGATAAATATGTAGGACATTTTGTATCATTTTAAGGTAACCTACCCCACTCAAAGCCAAAATTTTGAAATAATGATTTATGGAAAAAATATTTTGGATGTTATTGTTAAATTAGGTTATAAAATATTTTTTTATTTTCAATGGCAAGCTGATATAATCAATAAAATAAAAGGAACACAAGTAATATAAAAACATCGAGAAACGAAGGTAATCACATAGTGACATGTTTAGCGCATAAGGGCCCTATCCTCCCAGTATCGTCCCTACACAGAAGTGGAAACAAATGTAGGGCAGACAGGAAGGTGGGATGAATCCATGTCCCTCCCAGATTGCAGAGCATGCATTCTGGGCTTTCAAATATTCTCATTCGTCAATAGCATGAAATGTGAGAGTCTTGCAAAGCTCAGCCCTCTTGGAGTGGGACAGACCACCCGCATTCCATTGTAACACACGCAGCGACGAATTACTATTCGGCAGGGGACCCACTGCCACAATTGCAGATGATTTAGTCCAGGGGTGGCCAACCCGCGGCCCGCCTTGAACATTTTTCCGGCCCGTGAGATTTATCACACTTTTACAAAACATATTTATCTTAAAACGGTCAAGGTAATGAACACCAATGTATTAAAACATGCATTATTTGTGCATCCATATGATCCAATTCGAGAAATCTACCACAAAAGTTGTTTTGAATCAACTTACAAGTGTGAATCCTTTTTTAAGAAAATGAAATTGGCCCAACACACAACACGCTCCAACATAGCGGACACAACACCCATTACGATGTGCCACTACCCAAATTGAGATCGAATTGCAAAAGTTAACAACTATCGCACTAGTGAAATAAATATTTTTTAATGATTTCATTTTTTTTTTTTTATTTCGTTTATATTTATATATTTTTTATATTTCATTTTGAGTGTTATAGATTTCTTTACAATGTGCGCTTAGTATCATTATTATTATAGTATCTATGCTTACATGTAAGAATAATAATAAACACAATAATAATAACTCATTCTGTTTCAATTTTTCACTCCCAAAAAAATGTTTATAATATAAGAATATATATAATTTTATAGGCGACCCACGGAGTTAGGATGCGTTTCCAAAGTGGCCCGCAAGATCATTTGGGTTGGCCAGCCCTGGTTTAACCGACAAAGCGTTGCCTGGGGTGCACCAATGAGGGGGTAGATCTACGCTGCACACCATGTTAAAAACATTGGCAAACAAAGAAAATTTTTATAGAAAGTTTTTTGCTAATATTTCAGAAAAGTGGTTTTTTTTAATTCCTTCTTACACTACGTAAATATTGTTTATAAAATGCATAAAGCATATCACTCTAACTTGCATAAACGTATGCATAAATCCATTACTGCACTGTCGAGCAATTGAGAGCAAGAATACAAGGAACCAAAAAAGATGCTCTTAACAAAAATTCCAGCTATGGCTCTATCAATCAATCCATTTAATCGTTATCATTCAAAACCTAAACTTAACATTTCCTTCGATTCTGAAAATGATTATAACAGTTATGACTGTTATCGTATTGCAGTGTAGGAAAAAATACAAAAATTCAATTGTAAGACATGAATTCTGTATTTTAATTGTTCATGGTTAAACAATTGTATCTCGATTTCTAATGATTCTAGAAACAAACAAAATCGTTTTCGGAAACTAAAAGATCTGCAAAAAAAAAAAAAAAAAAAAAAAAGCAATCAATCTTTACCCCACCTCCTGAATATCGTTATTTGAATGCATTGGGTTATCTTAAAGAATAAATACTAAACATATAGGACATTTCTGTATCATTTAAAAAAAAAAAAACATGAAAATAAAGGAAATTTTGTAACACGAATTTCAAATTTTAGAGAATCTTTAATAGCTATTAAAACATTTTATTGTCTACCGTTCTAATTTTTGTTGATAGCATTTCAAAGAGGAAATAAGATACATTTAATCCATTTAGTATTGATGACACAACCGTCGAAGCCTTCTGTGTCGATGAACAGGTGCCAGAGACAGCTGGCCATGATTAACAGCTATGGTTTTTGCAAACATTCATTGATTTAGTTATTTAATGCTATCGTTAAAAAGTAATAAAAAAGATATTGAAGATTACATATTAAATATTGAAGAATAATTCTTCAATAATTCTCCAATAATAATAATAATAATAATATAATTTAATTCTCTCTAATAATTCTGTATTGAAGAATTATTGAGACTATATTGAAGAAACTGCCATTAATTTTCTTTTAGAAAAAAATTCTAAATATATAAATTATTTAATATTTCAAATAATATATATATGTATTATATTTGATTTTTGATTTAGAAATATTTGATATATTGATTTTTGATAATGTATATTTCATTTGAATATATTGATTGCATATTTGAGTTTTGTATTCTTTCACTTTTGATTTTGAATTCTTGCAATCAATAATCATTAAAATTGATGCAATAAATGATTAATTTCCTCCAGTAGTCTGATATTTCCTTTTTTTATCATTACTAAAAAGTTTAAAAGCATAAAAAGCTGACGATGAATTTCATTTCCTGAAATTTTTGAATATTTGCAGCGAATGTTTTTCTTTAGCATGCCCTAGCTTGCAATGCAAAATGGTGGGGGAAATGTTTTCCTTTTTTTCCTTACCAACCTTGGGAACTTAAAAATGTTTTCCTTTTCCTTACCAACCTTAGGGTGCGGATCGTAGTAGTGCTTTGTAAAAGGGGGAAGTGGGGTCACGTGATGGGGGTCATTAGAATGAAAGCTTTGAAAGGGGGTGAAAGTAAAGATACAAAGTGACAGTGGAGACTGCCTGTCTGTAAATAAGTACACCTTGAATAAGGATGATGTGAAATCCATAAAGGGAAATACAGGTAGGATGGGAAATCTAACAAAAGGATAGGGTAGCTGGGTTGCTGGAGTTGCAAAACGCTTGAAGCTGTAAGATGTATTGAAGTTACAAAACAACTTGAAGTTACAGAATTAATGGTCCCAAAATAATGCCATGCCAGCCAACTTTTACAAATATTCTGTAAGATAGACGATTTTCAAGGGTTTAAAGAAAAAAGGGTTTTACAGTTTTAAGTTATTTATTTATTTGTGTTCATATGGATGTATAGCGTGGTCCACTTAAATGTGCCGCAAATAGTCCAATGATGTGGTATGATGGTAGGACAATCTTTTCGGAAAGATTTTAGTATTTAATGCAAATGAAAACCTTGGTTCTGTTACTTTAATTCTTATTATTATTATTCCACTATTTAATTATCATATGTGAAAACTCACACCAGATTCAGTATTTAATGCGAATGAAAAGATTTAATTCTGGGTACTCTTTAATTGCCATCTGTGAAAACTCACACCAGATGCAATATTTAATGCGAATGAAAGTTTTCATTTTGGCCACTATTTAATTACCATATGTGAAAACTCACACCAGATTACAGATACAAATCGCATATACATAGTGTCACAATCATATGCTAGTCATCTCTTTTTGAAAGCCGGGGCTGCATGCTGTTGAGCTATGAGTGGTTCATTCTCTCTACATATTAGCATATTTTATTTTAAATATTTTTCTCTCGTTACAAAGAAGCTTTAAGAAAAAAAGCGCAACGGTAATAAAGAACTAATCGACACAAATAAGATGCCAAATAATCCTGAACTTTTAAACTACAATATACCATAATCGCATCTAATATTCAGTTTTTTTTTTTTTTTTTTTTGAAAATTAATATTATCTCGTTATCTCTATGCGGGCACCATTCATTGCAGGGAACACATCAACATGGTACTCTTGCCTTATTCGCTGTAGAATAGCCTCATCATCTCAGGCGATAATGTGTTTGATAAGTCTTATATACATTTTGAAGTAATTTATTTTCTAAACAATACAGGGTATCTTTAAAGTCTCTTTACAGTTTCAAAGAATTTGTTACAAAAGCAAATGATAAAACAGATAAGTGAAAATTATTTCAAAATGAGTCGTGTATATTTCGGTTTTCTTTTTTTTTTTTTTTTTTTTTTGTCTCATTTAAATTAATGTTATCTCTGTATGGGCACCATTCGTTGCATGAAGCGCATAAAGATGGTACTCTTGCCATATTCGCTGCACCACAACCTCATCAATAGTGGCAATTCCATCAGTTACTCACTGCTTCAAATGAGTCATGTCCGTCACCTCGCACCTGGATATCTCGTACATCAAATAACCTTTTTGACTTCCACCTATGGGTGTTTGTGAAAGATATCGTACATCGAACAAAGGTACATGGACATGACACATCTAAAGAAGAGGACCACTATTGACATTGCCACCAATGATGAGACTATGCTACAGCGAATATGGCAAGAGTACCATCTTTATGGGCTTCATGTGCATTGAGCAACAAATAATGTATTTATTATAAATCTAATGGAAAGATAGATAATTAAGAATTATTAAAAAAAAAAAAAAGGAGTATATATGGCTCATTTAGTTTTAATTTCATTTACTTTAATACATCTTTTTATGGGTACCATAAATTGCACATAAAGAGGATACTCAATATCTTGCCACATATAATGTGGTATATCTTCATCAATTCCATCAGTGATCACTATTTTAGATGAGTCATGTCCCGCACCTTTGTTATTTCGTGCCTGGATAATCGTATACCAAATGTTTGTATACCCTCGTATACCACTCCCTTTGATTTTTTATATATAGCTTTGTTAAAGATACTGTATATTGAACAAAGGTACATATGAGACATGAAACATCTAAAGCAATGGAGGATCTTGATTTGTGCACTGTGCTACAAAGTGGTGTCCATATTAAATGGTGTATTAAATCAATTTAAACTTAAATAAGCTTAAATATATAGGTCAAATTTTGTCATAATTTTTGCATATGTTTTCATTTGTCTTTGTAATAAATTTTGAAATTGTAAAAAGACTTAGATTCCTAAAACCCTTGTCTCCACCATTTTAAATGGCTTTATTTAAATGGACAGGACATAAATCAGTAATAATTTAATCAGAAAATTCACGAAGAGCCTGTGTTCTAGCCTCAGGACATGACCGGACAAAGTTGCAAAAGGGAAAAATGAAAAATATTATAATTTCCATCTTCAAAGATCCAGAGAATTTATTTCTATTCCGATGAATAATGGTCAAAAACATGAAATACGAAATTTCTAATCTGATTTGGCATTCAGTTGCAAGGCTCACGGCTAATCTGCCACAGAACATAGATTCGAATCCGACTCTGATTGTGAGGTTCCTCCAGGGTTTTTGTATAACGAATATTAGTATGGTTTTGTTATACAATATGGTTGTGCTTCTATAAAGCACATAAGTTGTGTAGCGAATACTGTTGTGGCTCTAGTTATGCAAAGTGGTCTATTTCTAAATCATTGTCAATTCTTTTTTGATTGAAGTGATACGCTGTATTCTTTATATATATGCAAAGATCTTTATTTGTAGGGTATGCTGCAAAAAGCCGAATATAGACTTGAAATGACTAATCTCTTTTTTAATACTTGCCATTGCAGGTGAACATTACTCAATTCATGTTGCTCCACATGGAATCAGGGCAATTGCTCGAAGGGTGAACTGTTGTGCACTTTGCATAAATTAAAACGTGGATACGAAACGGCAGAAAAAGGTCGCAGCATGTCTCACATTCACATTACATAAATTGAATTAATAGTGCTACTACACCCCGTTTTCCAATGCAATTTTTGAGTGAATGCATCCCAAAATGCATAATGGTATCTAGATAAGGAGGGAGTTTGCATTTATTCTTCAATTTATTTGATAACCGACGAGGTATAAAAGTTTGATTATATTTGCAGTAAAGCATTATACGTTTATAGTAAACAAAAACGTAGTTATCACTTATTTCGATAAAATTGATTAACTGAAGCTGTACATCATAACATTTTACTATTTTAATTTTTGAGTTAAAAAAGAAATCCTGTTGATATAATAAAATTAATTACATTGCTAATAAATTGATATAAAAATTGATAAACCATTGAAGCCAAATTAATTAAATAAAACACCAGTATGATAAAAAAAAAGACTTTTAATTTTTATTTGTCAAGATTTGGCGAAATGTTAAATGTTTTTTTGGTAAATGTCCTGTGCAGAGATATCTGCAACCATTTATATGATTAGGTTAGATTTGTGGCTCTTTAGTCATTTTGTGCACACTTTAGGATAATTGTACCGGGACCTACAGATTAATGTGGATTCGAACCACTAAAAGAGCCTCCATATCACCGCCAAGATTTCAACCTGAAGCCTGTGATACCAAGGGCCAGAACGTTAGCCAATTGGCAATCAGGCGCTCATTTTTAAGAAGTGACATATTTTCCGCTAATGCAGATATTTTGAGTTTTTGAATGAAGATGACACCCGCATTTTGACAGAAATTTATCAAAGAATTTCGAGAAATTTTTTTCAATTCTATCTCAGATAGAATTAGAAAAACTTTCCTTTTTTTTTTATTTGTGTATGTGTGTGAGTTGCATTGGGCATACTCTGTTTTAGAACATACCTGATACATGATTTGTAAATGAAAATAGCTTCAAAGTTAAAATTACTCTATTAGTTAAAATAATTTTAATTAATAAAGATCAAAATAAAATGAATTTGCTATCGTATGCACCCCCAGAATATGAAAAAAAAAAAAAAAAAAAAAAAAAAAAAGTCATATTCAGTATCCTGGTCGCTCTAAACGCCCTCCTGGAACATACTCGTATTAAAGTGAATCATGTTAGACAAAACGCTTAATCACTTGTGAGGTCTGCTTAAGCACCTGTTTAAAGACAGTTAATTTCACATTTTCGAACAAAAAAAAAAGGGGAAGAAGCAATCCAGCCAAAAAAAAAAAAAAACGAGTACTTTTCTTTCACTTCACCGGTTCCCGATTCACGTTCGCGAACTGAAATTAAATCTAATTTAGTAGAACACGAAGTCGAACCTTATTGGAGGACCTGCGAAGATGTCGTTAGATTTCGACATCAGGTCCTCCTCTGATATTTATCCCCCTCCATCATTTGGGTTGAACCATCTCACTGAGTAGCAAACGATACATAAAAAAAAAAAAGAACAAGAAAAGAAGGGGGGGAATTCTCATGTTTTGCCCTTAAAAAAAAGGCAATTCTGGAAAGATCACGAGAAGTTATTCCAAAGAGCCTGAGTGACTCTTCATTTCGCCATTTTTAGGATCAGGGGGAAGAAAAAAAAAAAAAAAAAACGATTTTTAGAATCAAGACTCTACAAAAGTGATGCCAAGGACCTTCTATTCTGTCTACCCCCCCCTCCCCCTCCAGTGTCCCAGACCGGACTCGAAACTTAATTGGTCTCTTGGAATACACCTCTCCTTTCCTCCTCCCGTACCTGCGAGGCCACAGGTATGGAGGGGGAGGGTCGAAAGAGGTAAATCTCACCTGTGGATTGGTAGAACACCTACGCGCAGTCGCAGTAGCGGTGCACCTGAGCAGAGGGTTGGCAGACCAAACGACATAGCGGCCGGTGAGGTGAATGCAGCGCCAGACTTTTATTCACGGAGATTACTTCAGTTCATTTTTTCCTGGTGGTTGAAATCGTCTGACGATTCGATGACGAATGAAATGGAACGCAAAAGTAAGAAAAAATTTTTGCTACTCATTGTTTTTGTTGAAATAATTTTTTAGCATAAAAATGTAAGTAAAAATGGATGTCTTCATTCTGAAATTTTAAATTCAGGTATTCAGGTTAAGAGTTAAATTCAGTATTCGTTAAGTCATTGTGGTTTAACATAGAGTTCTAATTAAAATTCTTCAAAGTAGTTAAAACATCTCAAAAGGCATAATATTTATTTTTTATGGAATTTATTTGGTTTTAAATGTGATTAATATAAATTAAAACTAAATTCAAATCATAGCTGATTTTTTTTTTTTTTTTTTTTTTGCAATTATTTAACATATATCTACGTAATTCTAGTAAATATTAATTAAAAATATTTTTGAAAATTTTTGCAATAGGAACAACAAATACTACAAATTAGAAATAACAGTTGAAGCCTCTACAGCAAAATGAGTTAGCACATTTGTATTAAAGCAAGAGTTAATTTGTGTGCATTAAATTATCATGAATTACTTTTTAATATTTTTCGATAAAAAAAACAAAACGAAAGACAGGAATTTATATTACATTGCATTTTGATAAAATGATAATTACAATAAAAAAATTTTTTAAAGTATATAGAATTTAGGAATAATAAATTGCGTATAAAAATTAATAATTTAAATAAATAAAATAAAAATAAAAAATAAAAATTATATGGAGGTTCAAAAGGCAGAATTTTTAGCAAGCCCCTTACAATAGTTATTCGTCTGAACTAACGAAAGCTGTCCGAACTTGCCCTAATTGAACAGAATGTGTACTAGATAAATATAGCAGCTGATGTCTTAAGAAAACTTCTTTGATTTAAACATTCCCTGTATCTGCTTTTAAAATAACAAAATATGTATAAAAAATTAATAATTTAAATAAATAAGATAAAAAAATTAAAATTATGTGGAGGTTGAAAAGGTAGAATTTTTAGCAAACCTCTTACAATACTTATTCGTCGAACCAACGAGTTCGAACTTGCCCTATAGGAACAGAATGTGTACTATAGGGCAAGCTCAGCTTATATTTTAAAAAAACTTCTTGGATTTAAATATTCCCTGTTTCTGCTTTTAAAACTATTTTTTTTATTTTTCTATCCTGAATATCAGGGTTGTAATTATTTTATTTCATACTATTAAAGGTTTTACTTATTTTATTTCATTTACTTTAAAACTTATTTTATTTCATTTACTATTAAATGTTTTACTTATTTTATTTATTCTTCTTATCGTTTCTGAAAGAATTTTTTTTTTTTTTTTTTAACAAATTTTTGTTAAAATTTGGCAAACAATTTCTTATAAATATAGAAGTATTTATCTTAGTGCTTTAATAGTAGACACTAAGTATTTACAAGAAAAAGTAGTATCAATAAATAATCATCAAATAATAATTCTAGTCTCTTGATTGAATATCAATGTACGTATTATTTTAATTTAAAATATTTAATAAGCATTCGAGCACGAAAAATAGTAACACATATGTATTAATTTTTTAAATAGCAACGGAGAAATAAACTTAATATTTTTTTATTGTTTATTTTAAAATTCCGAATGATTCATTATCAGTGAAATTCGTGTAACAAACACCATGAAACTCCAGACATGTCTGGATTCCAAAGTTCCTGCAATTATACGTTCATCTTTTTGCAGATATTTTATTTGTCAGGTTAGGTTTGTAAAAACAAAGCTATATGCAGTAATGAAATTGACGAAATATACTAAAAAAATTAAAGCGTTAGTGATAATCAACTCTATGGTTCATAATTACTTAATTACTAATAAAATGTCATATTTTAATCAAATGAAGAAAGATCCAATTACAGTGAATAAAAATTATTCATCCATTATTTTTTTTATGATTATATTCAAAATTCTTAAAAATTTACTTATATATTTGACATTTTCTGTCTTAAAATATTTAAAAGATAACGACTTTGGGGATCAATTTGTAATATTACAATTCTGTTTAAAATTAATTCTTCATTGGTGCATTTTAAGTCATTTTTTTCTAAAGAACAATTAATTTTCATGAAGTAATTCATTTTCGAAACAAAACAATAACTTTTATCACGTAAAAGTAATTGAGTCTTAATTTGATTTTATTTCTCAAATTATCTATAGAAACGTGAGATATAAATAAAAATTTTAAAACTAATATATAGTTTTTTCTTAATCTTATAATTTACGATCAAATTATCAAATAAAAACGGCACACAGGCTTCAGATTCGAATCTTGGCGGCGTCATGGATGTTTGCGAGTGGTTTGGAATCACTTTAAACTGTAGGTCCCGGTCTGTTGAGCCCTCTTGTGTGCACAAATGGCCGTAGAGCGACACACCAAAACATATCAAGCTCACACACATTGCATATCTTAAATTTACCTTAAACAATTTTTCCTTCTTTTCAACCATCAATATTAATATTATTATTTTTTTAAAAGCGTTTTCGAGAACTTTATTAAGGATGCCTTTAGTAGCCATTTTTATTTGGAAATCTAAAGAAACGATTTATGTTTTCAGTACGAATTCGACATTAAGACCTTTATTGGAAAAAAAAAAACTCAGAAAATATTCTATTCTTTAAGGCATTACTTTTGATTCTTCCAATTTTCTAAATATTTTATACCCTTGTATATACAATTATATCAATCGTTATTCTTTTTAACATTAAGATTACATTGTATCAAATTTTATCTAATACATATTATTATTTGGAAAATGAGTTTTCTTTTTATAAAAAGATTTTTTTCAATGAGAAGAAGAAATAAATTGAATAATGTTAAAAGAAAAAATGGCTGTTAATACAAGAATCGCTTCAAAAACTGCAAAAAGCTTGTCCATGGGACCGAATCGTTTTTATTAACTGCCCTAACAGAACTTGACAAACTGTTCTACCCGTACAACTCTCTACGCCATTTTTCTCTTCGCTACACATGACCTGTTTTGACAAATAAGTGGCCATTCCGGAAAAAAAAAAAAAAAAAAAAAAAATCATTCGTTTTTTTTGCCCTGTCATGTGGTATTAAAAATGATAAGAAACGTATTTGCACCTGCGTTGATGTTCGTTGCATTTAATTAATTCATTGCTTTTGATTCCCGAAATTGAGGAGTTTTAGGCATTAATTTATGGTAATTTTGGACTTTTAAACTTTTTGGAATAAAAAAAACCCCGTATTAAAAGTGTTCTAATATATTAAGAACATTTAAAAGAATATAATGTAGAATTATATAATAATAATATAGAATAAGAAAAATAATGATATAGAAGATGATGAATAAAATCGTTGCCATTTTCATTTTAAAAAGTCTTCACAATTGTCGAACGATAAATAAATACTTTGGTGTCAAATTATGGCATAGTTAAGATTTTCATTTTATAATGAAAATGATTGAATGTCTGAATTTCTGTACCGTTAATAATGAAATAAAAGATAAAAGAAAGAGAAATCTATTAAAGAACTTTTCTTTAAATATGAATACTTTTATAATTTAATCAAAATTTCTGAATGATTTAGAACAAATAATTTCTAAACAAAATGTCCTATACTAATCACTTGGGCATAAGATACTTAATTGGCAATTTATTTATTTAAAAAGCTTTTTTTATTTTTTCAGTGATTCTTTTGAAACATTTACCGAACTGCAAAATTAAAATCATTCCATCATATCTGCTTTTAAATGTACTTAAAATTAAATTTGAAAATTTAAATTTTAGTATGCCAAATACTAGGCTCGTAAATATTTAATTAATTGGATACCAGTCATTCTATTTCCGAGAAAGTCATGTTTTCCGCCTAAAAGTACAATTCCGTCCCGGTTTTAAATACTGCTATACAGTTATAAATATTGTAAATTGAAATGAGAAAACAGTACTTTCAGACAAACTTTGTCTTAAAAATTTATACGAAAAGTGTTTATTTCATTAAAAAATGAGTAACAGTTTCTTTTTCGGATCAATTCGATTTGACCTTCTTATAAATTCGCAAAATCATGCTGACGAAATTAAAAATAAAAAAGCATTCCATGCATTGTATGGTAATACTGATAGAATAATCCATATCGTTAAAAAATGCCACTTGTTTTGAAATTTTCTTTTTTTCATTAAAATAATCTCTGATTTAAAAATCTATAATGTTATATTTTTTTAATATATTGTAAATTATCTATAAATAGATATTCAAACCCTGCAGTTATACCGGATGGCCTCACAATTCCAAATTATATATTCATTTAAAAAATAATAATTGCTCTAATTGTAGCACTAATAACTATACTTTTCAGCAGATTCCTTTGAATCTAATAATGGTAACTCAATAACAATTTACACAATGGCTTTTATTTCTAATATTTAATACCTCTTAATCGTAATCGTTTATACATCTTTTGATGATAACAACCAGGAAAATCGAGGATGTATGTAGCAAATAATTTTTCCAATCATAAAAGATGTCATATAGTTATGATTTAACCTTCAAAACTCTTTAATGTATGGTAAGTAGCTCATTCAAGTAATTAACGTTGACGACGTTTTTTTTTTTTGCGTTATTTAATTCAGAAATATTTGCAGTATAGTATCATATTAATAATTAATACACCTGTACGTTTCAGAGTCCTGTAGTAGTAATTTTGACATTTTTGTTATGCGATAAAAATGATTTTACAAATCCATAATAACCAATACTTTACGTTCAATAAAATAGAATGATAAGTTGAAAAATGATGTTTTTTAATTATTTTTTGATGTTAAAAGATTTAAAGTTATTAAATATAAAATGTTTTTCTTGGGCTGGTGGATCCACGTTTAAGAATCTTCATTTTCAGTTTAATATATTTTTTCTGAGATAATTATTCCTCGAATGAATGAAAGAAAAATTGACAGCAGACATTAAATGCAACTATCTTATTAACAAGTACATCATGTCTAGAACTGAGTTGCCCCTTTACTGTTTGTGAATGATGTGGGGTGGGGGAGAAGTCTAATTGGGCTCTGTGAAACTCTACAGTCAACTTTTTAGACGGGACCTATGGCTTAAAGTGGATTCCGAACTATTGAAATAGGCTTGTTCTAAATTTACTATAACTTTTAATTGATGCTGTAATTTATTATTCGTAACTGGGTAGATGCTCTAGTAGGCACAGGAACACTACTCATATTCAATCTCGTCGGAAGAACCACTACAAACATCCATGATACGGCCGGAACTAGAACTCGAAACCTGTAACACCGAGCGTATAATTTTTAGTAGAAACGATCACGATTAATTTTCCACATATAAATCGATCACAAATCTCTTCTTACATAGATAATTAACTTAAAAGCAAATATATTGGCCATCCAGCCAATGTTTCAAGAAAAAATCAATCGAAACTAATTTTTTAGTGCAAATAATCAATTGTAAATACACAGTGAATTGACCAAAATTTTAACAAGACTTATTCTTCATAAATTCGTTTTAAAACAAATATTGGATCCCCTTTGCAGCTATTTCAAGTTGATCACGGTTAATTGTTCGTGTAAAACGGCAATTCCGATTAATAATTGAAAAAGATGATCGGTATCAAATACAAAACAAGCTGACCATAGACAATATTTTAAGAAGAAAGTTATTGGAGACTAGTTGTTAAAGAAGACTTTCGATTTAACAAATATTTGATCAGTTTCACAGTTATTTCAAATTGGCCACAGTTAATTTTTTGCTTAAAATGTATTTGAAGATGATCGATCGCAAATACAAAACAAGTTAACCATAGAACTTCAATATTTTAAGAAGAACGTTAATAAAGGCTAATTTGACATGTAGAAATTTTACTTCAAAACAAATATTTAACCACCTTCACAAATTTCAAATTGATCACAGTTAAATTTTCGTGCAAAATGGGAATCTGACTAAAAGTTGATCGATCGCAAATACAAAATAAGTTGATCATAGACGTCAATATTTTAAGAAGAAAGTTAATGGAGAATAATTTTCATGAAGACATTCGATTTAACAAATATCTTATCACTTTCATTTAGAAAATATTTTATCACTTTTTTTTCGATTTAGCATTATTTCAAATTGACCACAGTTCATTTTTCGTGTAAAACAAGGTAAGAAGATGACCGATCGCAAATACAAAGCAAATTGATCATGGAACTTTGATATTTTAAGAAAAAAAAAGTTAATGGATACTAATTCTTGTTGCAAAAATTCTACTTCAAAACAGCTATTTGATCACTATCAAACAGTTATTTCAAACTGACCGCAGTTCATTCAATTCCTTCTATTAGCTCACACTCTCCCTATATATATATATATCTTGTTAAAATTATTAATCGCTCATAAAATACTTTTTATTCATCCACTCAAGTTCAAATACAATTTTTTTGAACTTGAAGTGGATGACACTGGATGTTAATACAGTTTTCTCAAATATTAATTCAATAATTACATTTAATTAATTCATTTCAGTTTTTTTTTTTTAGATGTTAGTTGCATGTATCTACCTATAGATGGCGCTAGATAAACTTAAAAAAAATGAATGAAAATTATTTATAAAGGACTCTCTACAATATATAGAAAAAAAGTAGGAATTGACTTTAAAAAACTTTTTTTATATGACTTGTTTTTAGTGTAAGACGGCAATGCGGCTAATAATGAACAAAGATAATCGATTTTAACTACATCAAAATGACCCAACAGTAACAGTTCCATTTTTAAGGACTACTACAAAAAACGTTGATCACCCCTGATCTAAAACCAACTAGGTAATCAGATTGCAGCCGTATGTAATGAATGGACCCTAACCCAAACGTTTGGGGAAAACCCACCCACCGGTGCAAGCCAGACAAAAGAAAGTAACGGAATGTCTCCGACCACAGGTTGCCCAATTGATACGTTTGTCATCTCCGATTTTAACGCTTCACGCTCCAGGGTCCTCTGGCCGGACCTTTTTTTAATGAGCAAGCCAAGCGCGAAACCGTCCATTCATTCACACGTGATTGAATCATTAGAGGTGGTGGTGCCAGCACAAAAGACAATGACAATCCCCCTCTCAAGGGGACATTCCTGACTTTTTTTTTTTTTTATTTCTTTTTGGGAAAGTGACAGATCCTTTCTTTTCTTTTCTTTTCGGTGTCAATTTTTCGGTTCTGTGGTTCTGATTAAAAAGTGATAGGTGGGAATGTTGGATTAGATTTGTCTGCTGATCGTCGTGGAGAAACTTTTTTTTATATAAAAGAACGATTTATCTAATCAAAATAATATCGTTGGTGTAACAGTTTTAAATATTTAACGGATTTTTTTCTCATTGAAATCAGTAATGATTTAAAAAAGATTACTAAATGGCTAAGATACACCCTGTATCAGAAGCATTATTAGTATTTCAAAATTTGCATAGTATAAATTGTGGTTCAAATGAAAAATCCTAATATTACGAGTCGTTATAAAATAGGATGTTTCTGAAATTGTTATTGTCAGCCTTCTAGCAAATCCATTCCTTTCTTTTTTTAAATCTTCTATCCTCATCTTTTAAGCACACCAAGGAAATCAAATGTAAAATCGTCTTATACTATACATACTTATACTATACTATATATATAAATAAATAGAAATTATATATATGTAAAGGTATTCCTAGGCAGACAGTGGTCAATGTACCATAAATCGATCTCTAGCAGCTCATTGAATTTTCACCGATAAAAATATTTAGAAAAAGATTAGACGAAACATTTACATTGCCAGATCGTTCAAAACAAGAACTAAGATGGTTATTTCATCAATAAGATACAATGGGCAAATCGAAGAGCCAATATCAATATAATATAAATTCTTCTGGAGATAATCATGTTCTGAAAGATAAGAATGGAAGCAAGCCCACCTTCCTTGGGATATCTTATGTTAATATGAATCTAACGAGGATCTAAATACTTTATTTTGAATAGCTGCTTTTAATTTAAATGAATCTCTTGAAAAGTCATTTACTTTTTATTTGTATGAATCTCTCGGATAACTTTTCGCCCTTGATCTAAATGAACCTTTCGAAAGACCACTTGCTCTTGATGTAAACTAATCTTTTGAAAAATTTTTGCTCTTGATTTAATGAATCTCTTGAAGAACTTTCTCTTGATCTAAATGAACCTCCAGAAATGAAATCTTGATGAAATAAAATGCATCAGACACTTTAGTCTGCCAGTACACGAATCTATGTGGATATTGACATCGCTTCCTACAAATAGAAGCCTGGTGCCATGAGGGTTATACTTCTGACATCAATAAGGAGTAGGGACATGAGCCAGCATATTATTATTTCCCTTTAAAACATGACTTCTTAATCAGAATTCACGGATTCTTCGAACGCTCCATGTGTTTGGATGAGAAAAAATCATTATCTATAACTTTCACTGATTTCTAACTTGAGAATTTCTCGCATAATACTATGCAATAAATTATAACAGTATGGAATGTAATTACCAATGCAAATAACAGATTATTTTCGGTCACATAGCAAATTCATTCAAGGAAAACAACATCAGCATTCAGAATGAAAAATTTCAATATTATGTAATGTGTTTTGGAAAAGATACATGCCGCATTACAATTATTAATGTTAATAATGCAATATTACGATTATTAATGTTAATTTTTTAATGTAATTTAATTATTTGATAATATGTTATGCATTTAAAAATGAAAGATGAGAAAGTAGCCGTTGGCAAAACTGGTTCATGGGGAAAAAAAAAAGGGTTAAGAATTCTTTAGAATTTAAAGTAGGATAATTAAATTACTTTATTTAATATTCCACTAACTTCTGTTTTTGATTTCAATATATTATTCTTGTGAAAGTCTCAGATTTTACATGATTTTAATTAAAACTCATTTAAAAAATCTACAAACAAATTTCTTGAAATTTCTTCTTTTTTTTTTTTTATACGTGAAACATTTTTCAAAATGAGGATGTATAGCTTTGAAATTTTTTTTTAAAACGTTGTTCTTAGAATTCAAATTAATAAATTATTAGTAGTCGCTACATATAAAATGCAATGCTGTCATTTTCTACATCGACACATCGTAATTTGACATTCAACTATATTCATTTTTATGTTTTTAGCATAACTTGTTCTAAAAAAATTTTTTTTTTTAATTGTAACTTGCTTCTACAATAAATAGTTTACACACCATTTTGATTTTCAATTATAATATTAGACTTTAAAAGATATTAAAAAAGGCAGTCATAATAATAAAAAAATAAATAACGAATTCAAGATGAATTTTATGATTCGTAATACTTGACTTTAATAACACAATATTTTGAAACGCACAATGATTTGTGAAGCAACGTATCTTTTTTTTCTTGTAGTTTTTTGGTGGAATTAAATTTACTTTTTCGATTTATGCTTGAATACCAAAGTAAAAATTTTAAAATTGCACTTAAAATTATTTATTTTGTGGACAGTAAGGCTTAAGTTAAATTAATAATTATAAATTTTAAGAATGCTTTCGAATAGTCACAGTTTTATCAACAGTTTGATCGACGAATCAATGTCTAATAAAAATTTATTTTGAAATAAATATTATATAAAAAAATTAATTGATTGACAGTTACGCATTCGTTCCAATGTATATTTATACATGTTAAATCTATGTGAAGTGAACTGAAATGAGCATTTTGATCATTACTTTTAGGTATTGTTCTTGGTATTGACTTTTTGTTGAGATCACCAACTTCGTAATTGTTGCAAATATTCGTACACCGCGCTATCTGATGCCCGGTTAGTATTAATTGATTCGATACGAGTCCCTTATTTATTTAATTTTTCGGATTCAATGCTTTTTTTTTTGTATTTATTTATTTATATTTAATTGAGTTGTCAATGAAATTGCAGATGGATATTAGATAGAATTTTTTTCAGTTATGATTATCATTCTGAAAAACAAAATCAAATTAAACCAAACTGTATAAAATGTTGCAAATTTATTCTCTGTTTTTCTGAATTTTGAACTTTTCATATATATGTTTTTTAACAAAATTAGATGAAATAAAATATTTTATTATATTGATCAAGTCGTGTAATGTCGAATCAAATATGCTAATTGTTTAACAAATTAATGAGAAGACTTCGGATGAAATAAATATCTATACCTATCTATTCATATATAGATTCAGAAGTGATTCAATTAATGCTTAGTTTCTTTAAATAGTAGTTTCTTTTACATAAAAATAGTCATAGTCAATATATATTTAATTTATGTTTTGTTAAACCAAAAGGAAATAATAAGATATAAATATTTATTTAGCAATAGATATTTAGACGTGCGTTTTCAAAACGGGCAACAACCACAGAGTTAACAAGATTATATATTTCAAGTATAGGATTTTCTTTTTCATTCCGTGAAAATACTCATTGTTAAAGTCTAATAATCTTCGATATGCGAATATGAATGAATATGCGATATGAGAATATAAATGAATCGATATGCGAATTGAAATGAATTTTTGTCTTAATTTACGTTGCATCTTATACAACACCTTAACTTGAAATATAACGCACATTTCAATACGAAAAATATAGCAATGAAATAGTAAAAACAAATACATAACTTTAAATCACTGAAATTTTTATTATGGTTCATAAAAATACATCCTATTTATATTTTAAAATATATACATATTGATTTATATATTTTCTTTTTCAGACTGAAGCCCTGAAAACTCATTATGAATAGTGATATCGTTTTATTATGTGAGTAGATATTTTATTCATTAGACAAATATAATACATTGAAACACATTTCTATAAATTCAGAATTTTAAAAAGGAATTAACATTATGAGCGTTTTGAAATAAATTGGCTTCAAATATTTTTCAAGGAACTTGGTTACAATTAATTTTTAATTGTCAAGATTTCTTACGGTTGTCAACTCGCATTCATCAATATTATGATGAGTCTTTTTCTTTCAATAGAATTGCATGATTGAAATACATTTTTCCTTCACCTGATTTTTCTTTTTCGCCATTTCCCTACCCTCTCTTTTTTTTTTTTTTTTTTTTTTGATAAATAAAAACTGGAATCACTTTAGCTTCGTACATGATTTTTTCTTTAAGCACAATCGCACATGCATTCTTAAAAATCTCTTACTTGCATTGGCTTCAAAGATGCATTGCAATATGAAAAAAAAAAATAATAAATAAATAAATAAATAAATAAGTAATAATTTTTCCTATATTTTCTTGTAGAAGTTGATGTATAAACTAGGTTGAAAGAGAAAACAATTATATATTCCTCAAAAATTAGAATGATTTATTTTGATAAAGAAATGGATATAAAACTATGAATCTTAATAAAAATGATTGATAATTCTCGAAACAGGTTGCTTTTTGGAGCTTCTGTATTTATCTCTTTTAATTTCATTACTTTCTAATCTTTACACCTGCATATCTTTTCCTTTCTCACAAAAGGTGTTGCCAACCTGTACGACAAAACAAGCCCAATCCCAAACGATCTTTTTTTTTTTTTTAAATTTTTTTCGCGAACGAGGCGTCAGCCCACACTGTTGGAGGGGGCGGTAACCTCAAGCAAGCCTCCCTCGTATGTATTCGAAAACTGAAATTGGGGAGAGAAAAGAGCAGAGAAAACCGTGGGAGTCGTCTTCTCGCAGACGATTTCAAGAGGGTGAGGCCCTGGGTCTACTTTTGGAATGTTGTCTCTTCCACATACCTGTTTGTACCGGTTGCAATGAAGGGGGAAGGTTACATCTCACCTGCCCTGAGGGTTTGGCGAGGCTGCTTAACCACGTGTGGTAAAAACTTTTCTGGAAGACCGATTCTTGCCCCCCCCTTCCTTCCCTTCCCCCTCTTGGAAGGTCACGGCGGCATCTTGTCGAGCAAGCTTGTTCTTTTGGGCGGAACTGCCTACGCATGCGCTAACCTACCTGAAATATGACATGAGTGATGGCAGGATTTATAGATTCTTTTTTCTGCTCGGCCAAATTAATGACTTTGCAGCCGACGACTGAGCGACTGTCGATTGCAAAAATAAATAATAAAAAAAAAAAAAAAAGTGGTTTGAAAAGCCAGACACTTGTTGTGGTATTCCATGCCAACAGCCACTTGGATGAGCGGTTTGTAATAAGCGTCCAAATTCAAAAATTGCTTGTGCGATGGGTGTTTTTGTTGATTTTGCCAGACGAAAAACGACTTTTACTGGGAAAATAACACTGTTTAATAAAAAATATATAAGAACAGAAAAGAAATGGCTCAAGAATCTGGAGAAAAACCGTACAGTGAGAACTGTTTGGATAAACAATTCGATTTTTTAAAACCAGAAAAATTTGTTTAGTTCAAAACATTCTAGTTTACTTATACAGAAAGGAATTGGTTAGGTTTATTGTTATTATTAAATGGAAAAAATCTGAGTAGAAAATAAGTAAATATTTTCTTAAGCGAAATAATTCGCCAAAAGATTGCACTCAGTATTGAAAATATTTGTAATTTTTTTCGTTTATTAACAAAATATTTTTCATTATTTTCTGAAAACTGTTTATTTTTATAACGAATTATTTATTTTTCTTGAAGCTATTTATTTTTATTCCCAGAATTATTTTTCCCTTCAATTTTGTTTAAAATCAGGCGCATTCAATTCAAATTTTTTTTTTTTTAAAAACATTGTTTAGTCATTCTATATTTCATGAATAATAGCGACTTAATAAATAAATAACTAAACAATATTATTTTTAAGAAGAATATTGTTAAGTTTACCTAAAAAAAAAGTCAATCCATTTTATGGAAAACAAATCCTTTTTTGACGTTGATTCTTCTGTTTATTAATATATTTTTCCTTCTAAAGTTTGCACATTAATTTATTGTGTCTTTAATTAAATTTAGTGTAGAGAGAATAAATAATATTCTACTCAAAACGTTATTTCTCCAATTTTGTCTAATTTTTTTAATGATTGTTTAACTTACTTGATTTCGAGTGCAAATTCATATGCAAATAACATCGAAGATTTGGTTAATCTTCATGACAAATCAAATAATGTTCCATTAAACTAAATTATTTTATTTACTGTAAGTGTGGTAAAAGAATGCATTTAATGTTTTCCAAAAAATAAAAATAAATAAAGAAACAATTTTTCCTAATAAGTAGTACCATGATTTAAAATAAGTTTCGTTTATTTTGAATCCTTTTACAAAGTTATGTTTAAGCATTCTGATCTCTAACTTTAAAGAAATTCATTCGATATTTTTTAAAAAAGTCATTTTTTCTTTTATTTATCTTAAATTAAAGACAGTCATTTATTTTTACAAACATATTAAAAATAATAAATTTAAAAAGGAAAATCTTTTTTTTTATTTTTTTAAAAAAGAAATCGTTTTATTTTTTTAAAAAAGAAATCGTTTTATTTTTTTTTTTTTTTTTTAAAAAAGAAATCTTTTTATTTTTTTTTTTTTTTAAAAAAGAAATCGTTTTATTTTTTTTAAAAAGAAATCGTCTTATTTTTGAAAAAGAAATCGCTTTATTTTTAAAAGAAATCGTCTTATTTTTGAAAAAGAAATCGCTTTATTTTGGAGAAATCGCTTTAAAAAAAAAATCGTTTTATTTTTAAAAAAGAAATTCTTTTATTTTTTTTTAAAAAATAAACTGTTTTATTTTTAAAAAGGAAATTGTGTTTTATTTTTAAAAAGAAATCGTTTTATTTTTTTGAAAGACATTTTTTTTTTTTTTTTTTAATTGTCGAAAAATTTTTTTTTTCTTTCTTTTTCTTCTAGTTTTTCTTAATGCGAAAAAATAATCTTTCTATCTCTACGATTCGTATATCGAAGACTTATGCATAAAGCGACGTCGATTCCTCTACCTGAGTACGGGTTGATTCGGATCGCATGTAATAGCTGCGCTGTGATTTACCACTTACGTGACCAGCAGGGAAAAAGCGGATAGATTTCCTTCAGCGACATTGTCTGTGAAATGTTGCGCAACCGCCGCCTATCACGCACACCGCCTGTCATCTCGTTTTTATTTCCACAAATGGCCGCTTCCACCGTCGGTCATTTAATCTCGTATTCGTCGTCCAGTCGCAACCACAGATACAAATCCAATATTAATGAATGTATCGATCGATTTGTCATTAATAACAATAGTACTCAAAATTTTGAATATATAAATATGCTTACTGATTCAAATAGTAATGAGGATTACCAGTCAGATTCTTTGCGTGGAATAATCATAAATATTTCTATGTGATTAGACAATTAAATATTCATATATAAACGGAAGCAATTTTGGAATCATTGTTATTCTAATTGTGTCTACAAAAATGTTCTTTCAGAGAATTGTAAGTGAAATTGAAATTTCTATCCAAATTGCAATAAAAAAGATTTTTTTGTTTATTTCTCTAAGCAATTTGGAAATCTGTAAATTCGTCTAAAATATTTACAGACTGTGGAGATTACGAAACTTTTATTTTTTTCACTTTGCTTTGTTTTTTTTTTTATAAATGTTTATCGAAAATGAATCAAATAGGGATTTTATGATGGACATAATATTTGTCATCCAATTTTAAGTGAAATAATAGTGAGAATTTTTTGTACAAAAAGAATTCTGTTCGAATTTTTAAAATGCATCAGTGTGACATCATAAATATAAAATAGCATTTGTTTTATTCTTATCCAAGTATGTATTTGTTACAGAATTTGCGAATTTATCCGATGGATAATACGTAATGATTCGATAATAATTCTATAAAATCTGAGCTTTTCATGTAAAGATGACATATTCCAAATTATTTAAATCTGTTCCAAGATATTAAGAATCTTTTCTTCGGCCACTGTTGAGTAATCCATTGATGTTTAAAGTGTTCTTTCTATACAACGCAAACCACTGGAAAAAAATCTTATTTCTCAATCTGCCACACTAATATTCATTCCAGAAACCACTTTTTAAACTTTATTTTAACTGAAATGTTAAAAACACCAGACCATGTCGGTAAAAATAGTTTTTTTTTTTTTTTTTTTTTACACGGCCTTAAATCTTTTTTATACCTATACTTAAACATATTGCATATTGTATTGCTTTATTAAAGACATTTACTTAGAATGTTCTAATTTATTTTATTCTGCACCATATTAATGAATAAACATCTGTTACATTCCACTTTATTTGCAGCATAAAAATGTGTTATTCATTTGATTATTTTTCAATTTATTTGGTAAATGTCGAAACTCTGTTTTATTTATTTGATTGTATTCCAATTTATCTGTTATTTATTGTAGAAATTATGTTCCTCTTCATTTGGCAAGCATAGAAATTCTGTGTTCCACTTATTTAATTCTGTTCCAAATTATTAGAGCCATTCCTCATAACTTTAAGAAGCCACTCATCACGGACTTCAACTGCCCTGGGAAGTTGACATCTGTTATTAGTAGACTCTTAACTCATCATTACAGAGGGATGAAGACAAGACCAGGGAATATCATCCCTGCAGAAATTGCCCCAACGCTTTCTTAACACCTGAGCGCATTCTAGAGTGCCCAGCACTCACTCCCCATGTTTGCAATTGGGTAGGGTGCCAATCGAGGCCAACTTAAGAGAAGTCCTGTATAGTGAAGCGGCGCCGTTGGTAGCGGCCGCTATCGTGAAGACTTTTTGACTTGATCTGACTTTAATAATAATATTTTAAATCCATGAACACGATAACAACACATTATTAGAACCCTTTCTTAAGCCACTGCTAAGTGTATCCAGTGAATTTTAAGATGTTCCATTGCACTTCCTTCGAGCATCACCCAATGAACTGGAGAAGTCCACCGGCATTCCCAGGCGAGCAAATGGCGTCCATTCTGGAACAAAATCCTCTTTCCGCGTTTCCCAGCGATCGGAAAGGTCAAGGCGGAATCCTGTAACGACTTCGGCCGAAAACAATGGAATCTTTTTGCCGCCATCAACTCCTTATTAAATGTTTCTCCAGCTTGGTGGCTCTTTCAACGGGAGTGTTCCACTTGGCTTTGCCAACCTTCACCCCGATTCCGCGGGGGGAGTGAGTGCGCAGTGCTTCTTAGCTGCCAGGGTTTTAGCCATTAAAACGTCTGCAACCATCCGTGTGCCCATGCCTACACCCCAGTGGCCCGTCTGGAAGGAATTACTTGGAAAACACTCCTCAGGCTTACTCGCCAAACGCGCTTGGCCCTTTGTCACACTTTGTCAGGCCCGGCGAAAGTGAGATGGGAAAGCGTGACAGATCTCTTTTGTTTGTTGTTCTTCAGGCGATCCACGGAGATAAACGAACAGTTTTTTTTTTTTTTTATTGGAAAAGAGAGGGGGGAGAGCATTTTTAATCTGAATAAAAACTTGAATTTGGTAGAAATATCGCCGATTCCTTTTATCCCATTTTAAACACTTTTAATATGGGTACTGAAACCAATAATTTTAAATTGCGATTATCATTAAACCGTTATTTATTTTATAATGAAGCGTAACGGCATCGATTAAACGAGGGCGACATAAAAATAAATGCTGTTTGATGGAAGGTATTCAGTTAAATGCTGTAATCAAATCGTGTATATATAGAAAGTTTATGGCTTAAGATTCAACTCAAAATCTAAAGTGTAATTTTATTACATACGACTCTACATACAACAAAAATTAGTCCACTTTTCTTCCTCGTTCAATGATTCTTCAGCAAAATAGAAAAAAACACATTTCTCAAAATGTGTACTACAAATCTGCTCAGGTCTTGATTATTATTTTTAAAAATCTTGCTCATAGAATGCTTTTAACTTAATTGAGGTCCACTGTGCCGGAGAATCAGCTACCCCCCGTATAGCTCATTTGAAACTTTTTAGAAAATTTTTGTTATTTTAAATTACGTAACATCAAAAGGATTGCAAAGTGCCATTGTGCTTTTCTGATAAGAGACCGTTGTATTTTGCATCACTTATAAGCATAACTTGAAATACCTTAATACAAGAACAATTATCTATACATTTTTTTTTTTTTTCAACAAACAATGAATCTAAAAAATAACAAGAATATATTCCTGAATAATTTTTTACATTTTGAATATTTTTTTTATCGTCTACTTATATTACTAACAAAACAAAAAAACAAAAAAATTGGGCTGAATAGCTTCACACATTTTAAGTGAATTGTATCGCTGTAACTTTCAAACCATGATAATTTCTCAGTGGGCGACTATGTAAGATTTGAAGCATGAAACTGAGTTCATTGAATAAGTGCTTGTTCAGTTGCTTGGTTTATTTTTTTCGAATATATTTTTTCGTGAAAGAATCAATAATGATTATTACTTTTCTAAACAAAAACTAGTCCATCTTTTCTTCCTTTTCCGATGGTTCTTCAGCTGCTGGGCTGGGAGGCCTGCATTGGCGGCGTGCTCTGGTTGGTACCACATGTTTGATGATCTCTGAATTTTGGCGATAGCATAGATGTTTGTTGGCTCTAAAACCCACTTTAAACCCAGGTCCTGTGGACAGAATCAGCCTCCGCTGGGTAATGAAATAATGGAGAGCTAAATCAAATCAGCAAAAAAAAAAAAAAAAAAAAAATACATTAACATGTGTATCAGAATCTGCTCAGGTCTTTGAATATGCTTTAAGATTGCTCGTAGAATGAAGCATTTTATTCAGTTTTTAATTGAGACACGACCCGTGTTGATATCACTGGAAAACCTGCTTTCAAAATAGCTCCTTCTTTGTGTTTTTTGATTTTTCCCATTCTTTTAAATGCAATAATCAGGTTTTATTTCTTGAACACACAACTAAACTAGTGCAGCACAATTATGTTACTTATTGTAATTCAAGCATATTATTTTTTTTACGGTAAAGCCCTTTTCCCCTGTACCAAAAGTTTCCTCATTTAAAGAATATTTGTGAATGGAACTTTTCGATGTGACCACCATTAAAACCAGGAATCATTCAAAGAAAATGTTGGGCTGTTAAAAACATGAGAAATTTTCCTTCGTGTTTAAATCAATTTTTATTCTCCATTACTGAACCTCGCAAACTTCCCTCAGAACTATATCACATATACAGTCATTATTTTGTTTTGAATATTCACATACTGACATCGTATAAATTCAACAATAACCTTTATTGCTCAGCAGAGGGATAGACTACTAACAAAAAACAATTCATTCCAAAGTTGAGTCCCGGATGAAATAGATAGGTTGGTAATACACCGAGAGATAAGAATTTTCACCAAATATTTTTGATGCAAATATTAATTATTACACTCTGCCCCAGCTGAAAATCTGCTCTGTTTTTGATTAGTATTTCCTGCTAATAGCACTGACCGTACCATCTGTGAAGTATACAAATAACTCTAAAGCATTAAGACCTCCCAATTAATTATAAAGTTTTATTTAAAAAAACTAATGTTATTAGTTAAGAACCGAGAGAAAAACACATTGAAAGTCAAAAGTTAAAATGTTTTACTTTTTAGTATGTACTCTTACAAAAGTATACAAAGTATACTTTAGTATACTCTACTCCCTTAAATTACTATTGTTGTTATTTTCGAAATCCTATTAATCCGTTACCCCATTAAATGCCGGTTGTGATATATCATAACAGAATCAGTATTACCCAGATTGAACCCAATTTTCGTAGTCACCGCTTTCACCTATCAACAGAGTTTCTTATTTTAATGACATGAGTATAAGTAGCCCTCATCATCAATAGCTTATTTTGCATGGTGTGAAAGCCTTTTCAGTTTTCTCTTATACGACACTGGGAGGAACATGAGATCCATTGATGTTCACACGAAAATGTCCTCATCATCCGAGTATTATACGTAGTTCTATCACCGACCACATTTGCATAAGCTGATCATGCGATTTGTTAAAACCCAAGGATCAAAAAAATGACATAGAAAACTAAGACTCGATACTGATTATGACAACGTGAGTAGAAACGCTTCGCATAGACAGTGAGGATGCTTAGGGGATTTGACCGAATTTCTTTAGATGCGTGGCAATTATAACTAAGAATATTCCCAGAAGGTGTCCTCCGCTAAACGGCGGGTTCGAACTCCATGTTAAACTATAGTCAAGAGTGTGCATGAAATAACTGTCAAGGATAACCAAACTCTTCCTTGCCGATGGCATAAACTCTCTATGTGGCATAAGTCATTGGATCATAGGATGTAAAATGTGATATTCACAAAATATTTTTAAAATCTCCCAACCTTTGTCCATATTTCTTATCAGCGTGTTAACACCCTTCTAAGACATTATAAAGATAACTATGATTGTGA